>JARYGA010055897.1:0-30257 GCA_030545235.1 Helianthus tuberosus
GTTTGGGGTCCCCGGACCCCAATGTTTAAAAAAAAAAATAGTAGATTCAATATATTAAATTTTATAAGGACCCTAAAAATACAATTAGGTGGACACCATAAAAATAAAAAGAAAGCTGGTGTGGTGGTAAACTCCTCTCTTTGCCAATAAGAGGTCATGTGTTCAATCCTTGTATAACTTGTTTTTCTGTTTTTTTTTTCTAAATCTAATTCAAACTTCGCTCTGACTCGACCCAAACGAGCGCCGACCCGAAAATTTTTAACTTTTGTTATGAGAATTTTGAACACAAAAAAAAATGGATTCCAATGAAAAAAAATCCTAGGTCCGCCACTGAGTATAATCTTCTTTAAATCTCACGTTTGACATATAAAGCCCAAACATATTGGTCCTCAGCGAATTTGTTTGCTGAATTTTGGACTGTGTTAGGCTTACCTAAGTCGTATTCGGTTCTCTTGTCGTTTCTGAAAGAATTTTGCATGTTTTGGATACGTGTTCATGCATGATCCACTAGTTTCATATGTCATATTCAGTTATTAAGTTAGAAATTAACATATATGGATATAATCGATCAATATATGGATCTAATCAATGTATATGGATATAATCAATGTATTTGGTTTCAGTTTGTTCAGTTGGCCATCATTATGGGGCCTAAATAGCTTCAAAAATCTGTATTGTTTATTTTGTTAACATAAAATAGTTTAAAACAATAAACATGTGCATCTCTGATTAATTCCAAGTGGACTGATAATATTATACCAATTATGAGAGGACAATAGGCACCGTTGGCTGAATGGTAAAAGGTGAGCTAAATTTTAGTTAGCACACGAAACTTTAAAACGTACAATAAGGTCCATTAAAAACAACCAAAATAATATATGAGTAAAGCTGATACTAAATTAAGTTGACAACTAAAATTTAGCCTTAGAAAAGCGACGGCCAATTTTTAGTGTTAACAAACGCAGGATACACTATCAGTGGCGGATTCAGGATTTTTTTTTCCTATGGGTTTACTTTTTGTAGATGGTCAAATTTTCACAACCATATGTTATAATTTTCGGGCCGGGCTGGATTGGGTCAGATCACGGAACGTAATAAAGACCTAAATTTCATATCAAATTTTCTATTAGCATTAGCCCAAAAATTCAGGTTTCATAAAAATTAAAATTGCTAAAGAGCTAAAGCTCATATCAAATAAAATAGGGGTGTTCAAAACTATCAGTATCCGAAAATCCGATCCGAAATATCCGATATCCGATCCGAAATATTCGATATCCGAATCCGAAATATCCAAAAAATCGGATATCTGAAGTTTCGGATATCCGAATTTTTCGGATTCGGATAGTGATTTTCAAAATTTTCGGATATTTCGGATATCCGAAATATCCGAAAAGTTAATTTTCATTCTTTTTCGGATATCCGAATATCTGAAGTATCCGAAAATATCCGAAATATCCGAAAAATATCCGAAAAATATCCGAAATATCTGAAAACTTATATTCGGATATCCGAAACTATCCGTTTCCAAATATGAAAAAAATAATAAAAAATAAAAATTAAATAAAAAGTTGGATTTTCGGATATCCGAATCCGTATCCGAAATTTCGGATACGGATTCGGATAGTGAAATCTGGTATCCGAAAATTTCGGATATCCGAATTTTCGGATATCCGGTTTTGAACGCCCCTAAAATAAAATAACTGTCCTATGAAAACCACAAATCACAAGTAACGAATTCATATCAAAATCTATCTTCTATTGAGTATTTAAGTTAAAAATTGAAAGAAACTTTACCTCACATTTCGCCTACTTTGATGCTTAAAATCGTCGAGTAAATGAAGGGAGGACTCGAAATATATCAAAGCACTAGCTGCTTTTGCACCCTCTTCCACCAACACCATCATCATCAACAAACACTTTTATAATGTAAAATTGCTCTACAACAAGGTCCCAGACAAAAAACTAAAGCTGGTGAATTTAACATACCTACTAAAAGATTAGCCTTCTTTCTCTGGTGTTACTATAAAACCAGAACTTCATTCAACAATATCTGGAATAAATCCACAATTTATGTATAAATATCACAAAACAAACTAGAGTAGCTGCATTACACTAAACCATCAAAACAATTTAGAACAAGTTAAAACATCAAAACAATTCATTCAGATTTAAGCTATCTTACAATTTAACATCATTATTAACATCAAACAAGTAAAAAATTAATACTAGAAATAACACTAAAACTTCAAAAATACAAAACAAGTTAAATATTAACACACCTGTGAAGAACCACGGCTGAAGGAGGACGGTCGCCGGAGAAGGACGACGCCGGAGAAGGACGGCCGGAGGAGAGGAGGTGGTCGCCGGAAAGGGTGAGGGTGAGGGTGGAGGCGGTGTTTACTTGTTCTGCACTGTGAATTCTCTTTTCTTTTCTTCTGCTGCTTTTTGTTTTGTGTGAGTGTAACCCTAAATGGGTTTTTCATTAAAGGAAAAAAATAATAAAAACATAAAAAACGCCCAACGCGAGATTCAAATCCGGGTATCAATGGAACAAGTAGGCGCATTAACCAGGGAACCACCAAAGCTTTTAGTTTTTGGGTTCCCCTTATATTTTATTTTTGAGCTACTTTTTAGTTTACTATATATATTTACACTAAAAATTAAAAAACGAATGGGTTTCTGGGAATCCGATACTTGTACATAGGTCTGCCCCTGTACACTTTAAGCAGATTAGCTTATGTTTTTGTCTGTTTTATTCTTAAAACATAAAAAATCAACGTCACTGCGTTAAATTTTTTTTCTTTTTAACTCAATTATATTCATACAGTTTCAAGAATAAATATACCCTAAAATGTATCAACAACATTTAAACCTTCAAACACACATCTTAACCAATACCCCATGAGATTTTACTAAATTTCTCTTAAGAGGCCCTACGTCGGCAGCCAAACCACATGACAACAACTTAACACCCTTCTAAATCTTTTTCATGGCCACCAATCATCCACGTGTCATCATCTCCTCCACTAATCAAATATCTTTTTCTATTAATCCACTAAACTGAATGTCTAACTTAGGTCCAATAATATATTATATACACACAATTATTCTCTCACAATCCAAACGTCAAAAGGCGCCAAATATAACAAACACTCAAAACACAACCTATCACGATGTTAGAAACCACAGCTGCCAGTGGCGCAAAGTCTTCTCCGGCAGCACGGACCGTAGCAGCCAAGCCATGTGACTTTTGCAAGTCCGCACCAGCCGTACTGTTCTGCCGTAAGGACACAGCCTTTTTCTGCACGGCCTGTGACACCAAACTCCACGGCCAGACAAAACACGAGCGTGTGTGGATGTGTGAGGTGTGTGAACAAGCACCTGCTAGTGTCACGTGCAAGGCGGACGCCGCCGTGATGTGTGTCACGTGCGATCGAGATATTCACTCCGCCAATCTGCTTGCTCGCCGCCACGTCAGGATTCCGGTGGTTCCGTTTTATAATTCCGGCGAATTTGTGAATTTAACAGATACAGTTTCCGGTTACAGATCGAAAGAAGACGATAATAATCGTCAAATTTCGAGAAATATGACGAATATTGATCATCCTCAATCTGTAGATCTGTCATCTGCTGATGATTTTTTGTTCAATTTCGGTTTCCGATTCAACGATTCAGTTAACGATGCCGTTGTTCCGGTTCAATCACCGGCGGAACTAGTCTCCGATCACAGATCTACCGGAAACCGCTACGAAATCAATTTTAACAGATGTGTGAGCAACAATACCTGCAACAAACGCAACTCTCAATCTCATAGTGTAAAAATATAATTTCTTTGTTCTAGATCTAACCTGGATGTTGATTTATTTTGCTATATTAAACAGTTTATACGTCAAAATATGGCGGAATTTCACAATTTCAGGTTTCTTCATCTTCATCAATGGAGAATACGGTGTTAGATGTATCAAAGGTGAAGCGGTTTTCTGCGAAGGATAGGGAGGCTAGGGTTTTGAGGTACAGGGAGAAGAGGAAGAGGAGAAAGTTTGAGAAGAAGATTAGATATGCTTCACGGAAGGTGAAGAACCAAAGAATCGTATTGAGGCCGGAGCCTGTAAACGAGGGTTTGGATCTTATGAGAGAACTTGAAAAACAGTCCTGCAAAACAGAAAACCGTTAGGCTCGCCGCAGAGATGGGAGGGCCCCTCTGCGACCACCCTCCGGCGTGAGGATAAGTATTGGTAGAGAGAGTAGAGAGAGAAAGTAAGGACGAAGGTTCAGAAAATCGTACTTGGCTTTGTACTTGATGGGGTATTTATAGTAGTCAACTTTAGATGACATCATCCGTCCAGACGCACTTGAATGGAGGTTCGTCTTCGGAGGTTTTTGATATGGAACGGACATGTTTCGGATGTCCGTCCCAATGGAGTCTGGTTCGTCCTAAGGATCATGTCCGGCCTCGGACATGTATCTTCAAGTCCCCTAGTTTGGTGAGTCTTTTAGTGAAGATTTGGCAAACTTTTATTTCAAGTTTTTTGTCTTACTCGGATGACGTGTCGCCGTGGGAGTGATTTTGAATTGATGACGTGGCGTATTTTGAATGGTGTGGGTGACCTTCATTATCTTGACCGTCAGTCACCTACTGGTGACGGTAGCGGAACCCGTGTTGGGAATTGTGAGAAGTGACGGTTGACGTGATAGCCTCACAACCGACTTACTTTCTCTATAAATTGGGTTTTTACTACCTTATTTTCACCCCTTCTTCCTCTCTTTTTTCATCTCTGCTGTTATCCTCTTTTGTTCTCCTCCTCTTCTTCAAAGAAAAGGTGCGTCCCTTTCTTTTTTATTTTGTAAAGATATGGCTCCTGGAAAGGAGAATCTTTCGGAGAGTGTGAGCGTGCTTACCCAACGGCAGTTGGATAAGTTTGTTAGAGATTATAGGATTCCCCTGGATCTTTATCCGGTCCTTCCCTCCGAAAGGGAAGCGATATATCCGTTTCGTCGAGGGAAGTTTCCCTTTTATACTCGCGTCTGCAACTTCGCGAATTATAGGGTTCCTTTTTCTCGTTTTTTGATTAGAGTTTTACAGTATTTTAGGGTCCATATTTGTCAGATTAACCCCTTCGGCCTTAGCCGCATTAACCATTTTGAAATTTCTTGCCGGGCCTTAGATCGGAAACCGGACTTGAACGTTTTTCGTTATTTTTACGAGTTTATAACGGCCGGAGATTGGTATACATTTGCACACCGAAAGAATGTCCCTTCCCCATCCTCTGGCGAGCGGTCTAGCCTGAAGAATTGGAAAGACAATTTTTTCTGGTTGGATGATCGTTGCCTACCGGAGGATATGAGGTGGCGTTTCAAGGATCAGACGATGTCCTTTGATGAAGACTTTGTTTATGATGAAAACCTTGTCCGTGCCTTGGCTAATCATAAATCTCCCATTCGTCCCCTTCCTGAGCATTTCCTTTGGTTAGGTCGTGTCAGTTTTTCCTGGGCCCAAGGGGATAAGGATTGGCCGATTATTCGCCGAAAGCGTGATCGTAAGTTCCGGCCCTTTACGTCCCCTTCGGCACCATTACTTGCTTATTCTACTAACTTTCATTTTGCTTTTGGGATGCAGGCGTCACAATGTCTCTTCTTGATGCTTTAAAAGTTCCGAACATGGATGTTTTGGATTTTGATTTCGGAGAACAGGGCGCGGAGGATGTTCCCTTTATGAAACAAGTGGCTCCTTCGGCTCAACCAATTCGTCCGGAAGTGACTCAAAACGTGGCCGAGCCTTCTGTTGCAGAAGCAACTTCTTCTGTTCCTCAGGACGTACCTGGACAAGTTGCTGCGGATGCTACTTCCTCCATTCCATTATCTCTAAAGGATGTTGAGGGCTCGTCCGGATCAAGAACTGGTAGGAAGTCTGTTCTTGACGATGTGGATAGTGATCCGGGGTTGCGTAATCTGGATGAGTCCTTACAGTATCGACTTTCTTTAAAAAGCAAGGGTGCTACGTCGGGTGTGGACTTATCAGGCGTGGTTCTGAAGGCTCGTTCCCATAAGAGGAAGAAAAACGAGCCGGTTCAGATTCGTGCTACCGATCCTCTTCCATTGCCAACATCGAAGAAAGCAAAGAAAGGTGCTCATTCTGAAGGTAATGTGATGGAAGAACTGGACGAACATCTTACCGGAGGTAAATTTTCTAGGGAAGAAGCCGCATTGGCTCGTAATAAACCAACTCCTGTCTATTCAGGTGGCTTTGTTCCCGATAGTGAGGTGGAGAGCATGGAAGTGGAGAATCCGGTGGACACGGATAAGGGTAAAGCTCATAGTGAGCCGAAGGTGGTTACTTTTTCAGGTATGCGTTCGGGTTCATCCTTGGGTCCGGACTGCTTTATAGATGATGAGGAAGATCAAGTGTCTTCACTTCCCTCATCGTGGTTCGGACCTGAGTTGATGTCCTTTTTTCGATATGCAGATTTGTTTTCGGATGACATGGATATCGACCCAGCAACTGCTGAAGAAAAGTTTATTCCTGATTGGGACATCCGAAACAAAGATTCGGTGATGGATACCTTAGTGGCCAGGACTATGCTTTTCAATGTAAATACTCCGATAGACCATGCTAGGAGCCGGAGGATGAAGAATCCAGATCTGGGGGCTGCGGTTCTGACTAACCAAGCCCAATCAAACATCTTTGTGACGGAGTTATACCGTAGGTGGGTGGAGGCGGAGTCGGGTAAGGAGGATTTGGAGAAAGAAATCCGTTCCTTGAAACGGAGGGTTATGAAAACCTCGGATGCGGAGAAGAAAATCACTCAACTAACCCAGGATCTGCAGACTCAGCAGGAGAAGGTTAAGTCCTTGACTGCCCAGAATCAGTCGTCCCAAGCGACTGCTGCTGCTGCTGCGGAAGATAGAGACAAGATTTCTTCGGAGCTTAAAGCATTTTCTGAATCAATGAGACAGAAGGATGAAGAGCATAAGGTGGTGTTGACGAACATGGAGGATTCTCTTAATAAGGCGCGTCTGGCTTATGAGAACATGATGGCTGGTACGTCTTTTTTCTGGTTTTAACTTGTTTCTTAGTTTTCCTGTTTTTCTAACATTTTTTCCAGAACGGGACGCGCTTAAATCAGGCGAAGCTGATTTGAAGGAACGTATAGAGGAGATGAAAGGGCGCGAAGAAGAAATGGGGGCGGAGAATGTTTCTTTGAAAGCCAAAGTGGAAGATCTTCAGGAGACGAAGTTTTGGATGCTCTCTGAGGGAGCTCAGCTTTTGGCTAAAAACATTCACAAGGGTCCGGAGATGACTGCCGCCGTGGCTGGAGTTAATAATGCAATGAGTGCGGTGGGTATCAACTCCGGAGTGCATGCTGGTTACGTACATGCTCAGAAGAAGACTACTTATAAAGATGTTCCGGTTTTGAACCGTAATGCTATGGAGGAGCTGAAGGCAGCCGTTACTTGCTTTGATACTCTTAGATTTCCGGTGATTGAAGACCTTCCGAAGCTTGTGGACGCGCCTCTTTCTGAAATTAAGAAAGCTCTTCGCTTTGCAAACAACGATTCTTGAATGAGTAAGGTGGGCATGCCCGGCTCCTTGGGGTATGCACCTTGGAGGTTTGAAATTAATTTAATTTTTGGGAAGGTGGACATGTCCGGTAACTTGGGGCATGCACCTTATTTGGGATGAATGTAATGATGCTTTTACCAATGTTTGAACAATTATCCTTTGTAAATGACCTTGTAACTTCCGGTTTATATAAGTCCGGTTATCTTTTTAATGTAAACACTTGCTTACTCATGCGTCCATGTTATGTGTTTTACATTTTATATTTTTCTAGAACGTTCATTTTAAAGTACGGATCCGATTTGTCTTGATTTTGTTAGGATAATTTTTGAATGAAGGAAAAGTACGAACGAGACCAGTTCATCTTTCTCTTTTAGGGTTAGTGCCCCTAGTTCGGCCGAAAATTATACTTGTTGCAACGTTTGTTAAAGATAGAAAATTTCATTCTATTTTCTTTCCGGAGTTTTATGCTTCTCCGATTGACATAGTAAAAACATTTTATGCAATCCGTGGGTAAACCCTCCACGGTTTCTTGGAATTTATAATTCATTCGACGCGGGCATGTCCATCCGCATTACATGAAAATAAAAAGAGTGACGGTGGCCGTAGCTCCGTATTACAGTCTTATTAAAATAAGAAACTTTTTAAAGAAAACATTTCTTCAAGTGGACTCCGTTCCAAGTGCGTGGTATGATGGTTCCATCCATTTTCTTGAGTGTGTACGCACCGTCCCTTCCTGCGGTGTTAATCAGGTAAGGACCTTCCCACTTTGGGGCCATTTTTCCGGAGCCTACCACCAAACTTGCTTCGTTACTCCGCATGACGTAATCCCCAACTTTGAACCGGACCTCCTTCACCTTTGAGTTGTAATGTTTTTCCAACTCTTGTTTATATTTGGCCTCTCGGATTGCCGCGAGCTCTCTCCTCTCTTCGGCTAGATCCAAGTTCAGAAGGAGTTCCTGTTCGTTTTCTTCTTGATTCAGCTGCATGCGGGGAGTGGGTATCCCTACCTCGGCGGGAATAACTGCTTCGGTGCCGTATGTCAGGCTGAAAGGAGTTTCTCTATTGCTTGTCTTTGGCATCGTTCGGTGAGCCCACAAGACATGCGGCAGTTCATCGGCCCATGAAACACCTTCTTTTCCCAAGCGTTTTTAATGCCTTCCACGATGCTGCGGTTGGCTCTTTCAACTTGCCCGTTGGCTTGGGGGTGGGCTACCGAAGCAAAATTCTGTTCGATACACATCCTTTCACACCATGTCTTGAACGGTTTTTCAGCGAACTGTTTTCCGTTGTCACTGACTATGCACATCGGCATCCCGTATCTGCACACTATGTTTTCCCAGACAAACCTCAGCACTTGCTCCCCTGTGATGGTCCGGAGGGGTTTTGCCTCGACCCATTTCGTGAAATAATCAATGGCTACCAACAGGAATCTTACCCCTCCGGTGGAGACAGGGAAAGGACCAACAATGTCAATCCCCCATTTCTGGAAAGGCCATGCCGATGTTACCGGAACGAGGTTGTTCTTGGCTCGGTGGCTAATGGGAGCGTGCCGCTGGCAATCTTCACACGATTGAAGTTCGTTTACTGCGCTTTGATGCATGCCCGGCCAAAAATATCCGGCATTCATTACTTTAGCTATAACCATTCTTGGTCCGGCATGAATGCCGCATATCCCCCAGTGGATTTCCCTTATGACGTAGCTAGCTTCTTCGGGCGTTAAGCATTTTAAGAGCGGACCTAAAAAGGTTTTTCTGTAAAGTTTTCCATCATGGATCTGGTATTGCAGCGCTTTGACCTTTAACTTCCGAGCCTGAGCTTTGTCTTCGGGGAGCTTTCCTTCTTTCAAGTAATCCACGATCGGAGTCATCCATGATTTTTCAACTACAGAGACTGACATGACCGACTCCGTTTGTTGGATGGCCGGGGCTTGCAATGTTTCAACTAAGACTTCTTTGGATAGATGACAAAATGCTACGGATGCAAGTTTACTCAGGGCATCGGCCTTTTTGTTTTTGCTCCGTGATATGTGCACTATCTTGCAAGAGTCAAAAGAGGAGATTAAACTATTAACTTGCTGGAGATACCGGACCATATTATCCTCTCGGGCTTCGTACTCTCCACTGAATTGATTGGCTACCAACAGTGAATCGACATGTGCTAATACGGAGGTCGCACCAGCCTTGGCCGCGGTTTGGAGACCTGCTAGGAGAGCCTCGTACTCTGCTTCATTGTTTGACGTTTTGAATTCGAATCGCAGGGCATAAGTGTACTCTATCCCTTCTGGATCAATAAGGATTAGCCCTGCCCCCGATCCTTCTTTGCTGGAGGCTCCATCCGTATATAAGTTCCATACCCTTGGTAGGGCGGACTTTTCTTTGGTGCTTTCTCCGGTTGGAACCTCCGTGAGGAAATCTGCCACCGCCTGGCCTTTTATCGGTCCTCTGGTACGATAAGTGATGTCGAAAGCGCTGAGTTCAATTGCCCATTTAGTTAGACGTCCGGAGACCTCTGGCTTTCTAAGAATTTGTTGGATCTGAAGATCAGTCTGTACTTCTATATTGAAAGCTTGGAAGTATCTTCGGAGGCGTCTAGAGGCACGTACCAAAGCAAGTGCCAGTTTTTCGATCATCGGGTACCGGGTTTCATAATCTTTCAAGATGCGGCTTACGTAGTAGACCGGGATTTGTGCTTGATTCCTATGTACTACAAGCACTGCACTTATGGCAAAATGAGAAGCGGAGAGGTACACCGTGACAGTTTCTCCTGTAACCGGAGCGGTCAGGGTTGGTAAGGACCCAAGACAAACTTTTAATTCCTGGAACGCCGAGTCAGCCTCCGGTGTTCATTCTATTTGACCTTTTCCGGTTCGCTTTTTTAAGACATTCATGAAAGGAATAGAACGATCTGCCGCCTTTGAGACGAAACGATGGAGGGCAACGAGCTTCCCGTTCAGCGACTGAATTTCTTTGACAGTTTTAGGGGGTTGCATGGAGACTACCGCTCTGATTTTGTCTGGGTGTGCCTTGATTCCGGACTGAGTTATCCATACGCCGAGAAACTTCCCCTCTTCTAGGCCGAAAGAGCATTTTTTGGGATTGAGTTTAAGATTGATACTCCGAAGCCTGGTGAAGGTTTCGAGAATATCATCGATCATGTTGTCTTCGGCCTGGCTTTTTATGACCAGGTCATCCACGTAGATTTCCAAATTTCTTCCGATCTGGTCCTTGAACGCCTTATCCATCAGCCTCTGATACGTGGCTCCGGCGTTTTTCAACCCAAACGGCATTTTGGTATAACAATAAAGCCCTTCATTGGTTACGAATGCTGTCTTATCCTCGTCTTCCGAAGCCATCTGTATCTGATGATAGCCTTTGTATGCATCCAAGAAGCATTTAAGGCGGAAGCTGGAGAGGGAATCAATCTTTAGGTCGATCTCTGGCAAGGGATAGCAATCCTTTGGACACGCGTTGTTTAGATCGGAAAAATCTACGCACATTCTCCAGGTTTTATCTTTCTTGGTTACCATTACTGGGTTAGAAACCCAGGTCTGGTAACGTACTTCCCGGATGATTCCGGCATTTAACAATTTTCGCACGTCCTCGGAGATTGCCTTGTTTTGAGCTGGAGCCATGTTTCTTTTTCTTTGGGCCACTGGCTTTGCCGAATGCGACACTTTCAGCTTATGTTCAGCCAGACATCGAGGAACTCCCACCATATCGGAGGTTTGCCAGGCGAATACATCGAGAGAATTAGATAAAAGGTTCCACAACTTCTTTTTGGTACGTTCGGGAAGTTGAGCTCCAATTGAAATTTTTTGTTCCGGAAAGTGCGGATGAATAGCCCATTCTTCTGTGAGGAGGTTCGGAGGTTTGTCAGTACCCTTGCTTTGTCGTATTTCGGCTACGCAGATCGTTGATTCGGAGTGCAGAGTTGCCACTCCTGCTTCGGTGGGGAATTTCAACGATCCGTGAATGGTAGAACTGATGATACCGAAGGCGCACATACCGGGCCTCCCTAAAATAACATTATGAACGGACCTTGCTTCTACTACCAGATACGTCAAGCTGACTGTTCGGAACATATCTCCGTTTCCCAACGTTGTTGGCAGAGTAATTTGCCCTATGGGCTGTACCACCTCGCCGGAGAAACTTACCAACGGCATTGAAACTTGAATCAATTTTGCCTTGGTCTGTGGGGCTAGCTGCTGAAAACACTGCTTGTACATAATTTCAGTGGCACTTCCGCTATCAACATAGATCCTCCGGACCTTGTGACCCGCTATGATTGCAGACACTATGATTGGTCCGTCCTTGATTTCTTCCGGATTGATAGGTGGAAAAGCAATGGGTTGTTGCATCCAAGCAGCCATGTGGTGGCTGGATCGCTTGATGCCTTGATTATCTGCTCTTCTGATCATACAAATTGCTGGCTGATTGTTCGGGTTGTCTCCCGAACTTCCCGAAGATTTTCCTTCCTTTACTTCTTTCAGAAGGTGCGACAGCTTTCCGGACCGCACCGCTTTTTCTATTTCTTGTTTCAGGGACCAGCAATCATCTGTGTTGTGACCTCGAGCGTGATGGTAGTCACAGTACTTTTTGGAATTCTTATCACCCGGGTTTCGGAGCTTTGGTGGAGCAGGGAAGTTTGCACCTTCCGCGCTGAGAATTTCGCTGGGGGTTTTGGAAAGATCTGACAGGTTGTAAAACCTTGACCCTGAACTTCTTCCACGCGGAGGTCTGTCATTCCTACTGTAGGGGTGCGAACGTCCCCTATTCCCAGATGGGCTTTTATCAAACACCGACCCACCATTTTTCTTCCAAGAAGACATTTTATGGTCTGTCTCCGGAGCTGGGTTACATGCGTTTTTGCCCCGAGAAAAGGCTCTGGCTCGCTCCATGAGTACTTCCATTGTCTTTGGGAGATTTTCGTGTAGTTTTTCGACCAACTGATTGTTCCGGACACCGTGACAGAATCCGGAGATCCTCAGCTGATCAACTACTCCACTAATCTGCATACTCTCCCGGTTAAACCGGTCAATGAAACTATCCAGAGATTCTCCGTCCTTTCTCCGAATGTTGTGAACTTCGGTGATTTCTTTGGAGTAATGCCTTTGCTGGCTGAAATTTTGGAGAAATAATCTTCGGAACTCTTCAAAATCGTTTATCTCACCCTCGTTCAGCGCATCAAACCACACTCGAGCAGCTCCGGTGAGTGTTTGCGCGAACATAAAACACCATGCTGGCATCGGCCATTGTTCTACCCGTGCGGCTCCGTCGAAATCGAACATATGATCATCTGGATCAGTTGTGCCATCATATTTTTTTACTGTAGTTGGCATTTTGAGCTTCGGAGGAAGCTTGGCGTGTGTGATGCGGGCGCTAAACTTTGACTTGGCGGTCATGGAAACTGGGTGATATGGTTTAGTGAGTTCCGGATCATTAACTACATCCATCTGTGCTTCATTTCGTATAGCCATTGCTGGCGAGGGTCCGGACGATCCCTGGACATACCTAGTGTAAATTTCTGAGGTGACAACTGTGGAAAAGGTTGGAGAGGTAAACATCGTAGGACCCATGGTCCTTATCGGAGTTTCTTCTTGAAATAACCTGGTTCGTAAACCAAGGATTTGTTCATCTCTAGCTTGTTGTGCCTTCAATCGTCGCAGAAGGCTTGCGTTTTTTGGAGAGAAACTCCGCGTCAAACTCGGATGTTTGCGAAGTAGGGATTAGAACAAAAGGCAAGGTTGTTCCCGGACCTGAGCTTAAAGCAGCTGAGGTTATGGAAACAGTACTTGCTGGTGCTGTAACTTGTGTACTAACAGTTGTAGATCCCAGGTTCACAGAACCTGAGGCCGCCATTTGTCAGTTCTTTGCTCAAGAAATTCACCGGAGTGAAGGACTAAGAGCTTTGAGATCGGATGGCGCCAATTGAAGAACCAAAGAATCGTATTGAGGCCGGAGCCTGTAAACGAGGGTTTGGATCTTATGAGAGAACTTGAAAAACAGTCCTGCAAAACAGAAAACCGTTAGGCTCGCCGCAGAGATGGGAGGGCCCCTCTGCGACCACCCTCCGGCGTGAGGATAAGTATTGGTAGAGAGAGAGTAGAGAGAGAAAGTAAGGACGAAGGTTCAGAAAATCGTACTTGGCTTTGTACTTGATGGGGTATTTATAGTAGTCAACTTTAGATGACATCATCCGTCCAGACGCACTTGAATGGAGGTTCGTCTTCGGAGGTTTTTGATATGGAACGGACATGTTTCGGATGTCCGTCCCAATGGAGTCTGGTTCGTCCTAAGGATCATGTCCGGCCTCGGACATGTATCTTCAGAAGGCGTATGCTGAGATGCGACCGAGGATTAAAGGCCGGTTTGCGAAACGGACGGAGATGGTGACGGTTTTCGATAGGGATCGGTGGTGGTCTAGTGGAAATGGCTGTGGTGCCGCCGGGGTGGAATATGGCGTCGTTCCTTCGTTTTGAAAATGTTTTTGTTAAAATAGATTTTTTAGATCAAGGGGTTTAGGGGATGTTATGTTTGGGTTTTAGTTAAATGTGTTTTGGTTATTATATTAAGCATAAGAATGTAGCATGTATTGTTATTTGAGGTATAACTAGGTTTTTACACCACCGCAACGCACTCTCCCTCCAATTCTTCACCGAATTCCCCAACGCCATATCCTCTCTCGACCAAAATCCTAATGTCACCGTCATCCTCTTATCTGGAACCGGCAACCACTTTTGCTCTGGCATCGACCTCATCGCCATATCCTCCCTCACCGAAGACGCCCAAACCTCGTCCGACCGCGGGCTCTCCAGTGGAAGCGAAGGAGTTGGGGCTTGTTTCGAAGGTGTTTGGGTGTAGAGATTAAAAAACAAACATAGTTAGTGTTTAGTTAACGTCTGAGTCACATGAATAACAATGTATCGACCCAAAAAGAGATGGAAGATTCCAATATAGAATTAATAAGGCTCAAATCAACTCATTTATACTCGCTCTATGTAAAGACTAGGTACGTAAGCTTCTTACAGCCATTTTTCAATTTTAGAAACTTTTGAGTGTGGCTTGAACCCCAAGAGTGTAATTTTTGGAAATAGTTATGTAGCTTAACCAATGTATGAGGGTTTTTTTTTTTTTTTTTTTTTTTTGTGGCTTTTGACCTAGACTTGGATTTTATGTAAATTTATGCTATGATCATCATGGACCGTTTTATAGTTACCAGTGAAATTAGTTTTGATGATAACCCAATTTAAATTGCAAAACTCGTAATATTTTGAAAAAAATGTTGCTTTTAGCTAATTAATCAAAATGAGTATTTAGGACAAGGTTTGTTTATCAATCAAAAAATAGTAGCCTAACTCATAAAAGATAGTTCAAATAAACAAATATACTTCCATAAATGTGTTTTAAGCTAAGAAAGCACAAATACATTATTGGTTGATTAGACATGCTCAGAAGGTTGCCAACATTTGAATAATAAAGTTAAGTTGTCATGTAGTCGATGAAATTGGTGATTGGTTAATTGGGTTTGCTAGTGCTCGAAAGAAGCACACTAATCAAATCTGGATTTAGGAAGAATGCCTGTGAGAACTAGGTGACCTCCGACCATGTGATACATGCAATATGGTTTGTCGATCTCTTCTTCCTCTTCCTCATCCACCTCTGGTTCAGGGTCATCGTATGGAAGCTGCTTAAAAGGCACCCATGTCCAGCCTGTTTCCACACTAGGGTTAAAGGTCCTCCTCCCTGTTCATTAGTTATAAATAAAGGAATTGTTAGTTAGTTGGTATTTATTAACAAAAAATATTATTAGTTTGTTAAACTAATGAAATAAACATAGAATATTATTAGTTTGTTAAGCTAATGACAAAGATACATCATACGAACCTGCTGTTACAGGCTTTGGTGGATCCAAAGAGAGGCGTTTAGCTTTCACTTCAGTTTTGGTACCTAATCATTCATTTAAAAAAAATGTGGAGTTAGTATTAATCAACGATAAAAACTATATCATAGCATTTTGCAAAACAAAAGGTAAAGATTGCACAATAACAATAACAATAACAACAACAACAATAACAATAATAATAAAATAACAAAACAATAATAATAATAACAATAAGAATAATAAAAATAATAATAATAAAAATAATAATAATAAAAATAATAATAATAATAACAATAACAATAACAATAACAATAACAATAACAATAATAATAATAATAACAACCCAATGGAGTGGTTGTTACCAGAAGCAGAAGCAGTTGCTGATGAAGCTGCTGCAGAGTTTGGAAGATCCTCCTCCTCCTCCTCGTTACGAGGGCGCTTGAGAACGGAGCTTCCTTCTTTAACTTGAGCTTTTCTACCTATCAGTTAATTTACAAGATAAGATTGCGTTTCACCGAGTATGATAGAGTCTGCTGTACAAGCCAAATAACAGATACTAATTCAAATAGTTCATACAGGTTTTTGGAGTCAACAAGAAAGTCTTAGGGTGGTAGTTCATAACCAAAGCTGAGTAGATAAGAGTAGTTATGTTTTGGTATTATTTCCGTTGTGTTATTTTAGCAAACAATTATTCATCAATAAGCCAAAAGTAATTTATCAACTCGAAATTGGATTTATTAAACGACAAAGAAGCTTAAACATAATTCAATTGCATACACACAGAAACGGCAACTGAATTCAATTGGCAAGAACCAAAAACGAGCAGAGACACGTAAAATAAGAAATCGTTGGACATAGTTACGTACCTTCGTCTTCCATCTCTGAGAGAAAAATTCCGATTCGTATTTTAGGGTTTCGAGTTTTTTTGGGATTGGGGATAAATGATGATAATTAATATATAACTAGTATCAAACACCCCCGTGTTGCGACGGCGGAGAGCACTAATGTCACACTACTGTCAGCGACCACCGACACTGAAGTTGCGGTGTTAATGCGAAGAAATTAAACCGAAACGTCGAAACGTAAAACATAGAATAAAATAACTAAGTTGATCTAGGACTCGCGCGTTACGATGAACCCGCGTCATTTTTTTCTCGTTTGACAGGTTAATCGTAATCTATATATAATATATATCATTACCACTATACAAACAATAATGCATACATTACAAAAACCATTGCATCAATATGTTGCAAATTATATTTATACACGATTTTGGCTAAATTAATTAGATTATTATTTATAATAATAATTTACAAATAAAACTACACAACTTCGAATGGATCAAACCGAATGATTATGGTAAGATAATGAAACCATTATTTGATTAGGGTACAACCACTTAAGTACAATTTACAACCATACATGCATACAAAACAGATTGAATTTGATAAGGTAATGAAACTATTATTATTTGATTAAGATACAACCACTTAAGCACAACTTACAACCTATATTTGATTAAGGTACAACTATTTAAGGACAACTTACCACCAAATATGCACACACAAATGCATTAACAAATAACAAAGCATAGTGTACAACTATCATTGCACAAATATTTTCTAAATTGATAGTATATAAATTAATAATATATAAATAAACCAAATTGGCTTAAAATACAATCCACAAATGCATTAACAAATAACAAAGCATAGTGTACAACTATCATTGCACAAATATTTTCTAAGTTGATAGTATATAAATAAGAAATATGAAGAGTTTAGAGATATGATTTGTAAGTTTGGGTTTTATTTTATTTTTTGTTGTAAGGGTAATGTAAACTTGTATACAGTATTAGGGGAGTGGGGGTGGTCACTAGTGATGAAATTTCATCACACACAAACATCCAATCATGTTCCGCCATGTCAGCAACCACTATTCTATCACTCACAAGCATTCTTTAGTGACGGTGGTCATTACTAGTGATGTGATTCTAATGTACAAGTATTAATAGACAATGTACAAGTCATACACATACATTCATCAATGTTCAACGCGTGATAATATCAACGCGTCAAAACTATCACTCGTGATATGGGTGGTGGCGGCGGTGTTCGTTTTGTTTCCACGCGTGATGGGGTGGCCATCACGGACCACCCCGCCTCCCCTTATACGTGTATATAAAAGTAACATGTTTAAAATAGGTAATACTAGGATTGCGACCCACCGCAATGCGACGAGTATTCTTTAGTTATAACAATGTCGATCTACGACCCGCACGTTATGTTAAACATGTCAAACGGGAAAAAAATAGATGATGTAAAAACGTTCACCCACACACGCACGTTACGTCGTCTTAACTCGCAAAATTTAGAACGAAACGTAAAAACGTTAAACCAAAGACGCACATTGCGATGTGTTAAGTCACAAAATTTAGAACCAAGCATAAAGCGAAAAATTTGCGGAAAATTAAAACTATAAATGAACAAAGTTGAAAGTAAAAAAAGTTGTGAGGATAGAATGCAAAAGATAAAAAGTTTTGGGGTAAAAGTAAAAAAAAATAGTTTTGAGTTAAAAGTAATTTATGAAATAGTTTTGGGTGAAATGTAAAAAAATCAATTTTTTTTTTGAAAACCCCCAAAGCCAAGGTTACAACAACCATATGCATAACCATTTTTTCTTTGAAAAAACCTCAAAGCACACCCCGCGTTGCGGCGGGGCGTAAAACTGTGTCAAATAGTACTAATGCCACACAACCATCATCGACTACCAACACTGAGTCGACCTAGGATCTGCGTGTTGCGATAAACCTGTCAAACATGAAAAAATAGTGGTAAAAACGTTGAACCACACATGCACGTTGCGCCGTGTTAACTTGCAAAATTTGAACCAAAACATACAAAAGTTGAACCACAGTCGTACGTTGCGTCGTATTAACTCGAAAAATTTAGAACTATACGTAAAACCAAAATTTGCGAAAGATGAAAAATATAAGTGACAAAAGTTGTGAAGTTAAATTGCAAATAATGAAAAGTTTTGGGTTAAAGTTAAAAACAAATTATGTAGAGTTAAAACTGCAAAAGGTAAAAACCTTTGAATTAAAAGTAAAAAATCAAGTTTTTTTTTTTTGAAAAAGCCCCAAACCACAACTTACAAGTTGTATTGCATATGTTTGTTGCTTATTTATAGTAACAAAATAACCTAAAATTTGTCTGGGTTGCCTCTTAGGCTACATGGTATGGGGATTAGGGCTGGTATATCAGGTTAACCCGATCTGTTAAGACACGAACACGAAACATGTAAACACGAACACAAAACGAAATCTTATTGTGTCAGATTTTCCAAACACGAACACGAACCTATTAATAAACAGGTTACACGAAATGACATGTTAAGACACAAAAATGTTACCAACATATCATATGACCTGTTTAAGACACAAACACGACCTGTTAAAACACGAACATGACCTGCTAAGACACGAACACGACCTGTTATTCTATATTTGAAATTAGCGATTAAGGAACCTGTTTAGTGAAAATTTAGTTGCCAAAGGTTCACAAAAGTCATAAAATATGCATAAACACATAATGTCTTAACAAACTTGAAACGAAATCCATAAAAGTCTAATCATAACAACCAAATAATTTCAACATTCAAGTTCCCATGTGTCTTTCTTTCTCAAGATCTTCAATTCCAAACAACTTTATTTTGTTAATCCCTCATGACTTCAATAAGTATGACAATTAAAACCATCAATTTCGCGGAAAGTGTTCACTGTTTATAAAGATTATGATTAATTTTATAAACTAACAGAGTAAGAGTAAGTTAAAGTTGGATTTAAAAAAACATGCAACTGTAACAAATTTTCAGAGACTCTGTAACCTCTTTATCTGTTCTACAAATTGAAATTATAATAATAATACAGAACAGTAAAACAAAATCATGTTTTCAATTAACATATAAACAAACAAAACAAGAAACAACTTAAATCAATGTCACTTTATTCTATTCATATATCATGAATCAACATAAATATACAAAACTAGCAGCTGTTGATTCTAGCATCAAAACAGCAAAGAAAACTAAACCAATCCACACTGTATTAACCAAATTCACATTTATAAACCAATCAAATATAATTGCATATCCACCAAATCCGTTTAACAATGTTGAATCCTGCAAATAACACAATTAAAGAAACAAATCTAAAAAACTAATGTTGAATAAGTAACTATATCCAAAAAACACAATCTAAGAAACACAGTTAAACCAACCCAAATTAAATATATTACACTATCCCTCACAAGGTAGAACTTAGCTGGAAATATCTGAACATCCTACGCCAGAACAACTGAACGGTACTTGAATCTTGACACCGATGCTGTAGTGATGAACGGATGATGGCCGGTGATACTTGAATATTGACGCCGATGTCCGATGATGAAGGGTCGAACAGATGAATGATGAACGGCGACTGAAGTGTGAACGGTGAGCAGCGGCGACTAAAGTAAATTTAGGGTTTGGTTATTGGAGCGTGTAAGGAAAGGAATGGATTTCAAAATTTTCTCCACATGTCCCCACATATTTGATATATTTTTTAATTTAAAATTATAAAGAGGTCACTAACGGGTCTTAACGGGTTTTAACCTGTTTAGACACGAAATTTAAACAGGTCTTATCGTGTCGACCTGTTTAGACACGAAACCCGTTAAGATCAAACACGAAACATGTTAACTTCGTGTAGATTCGTGCCGTGTTATCGTGTTCGTGTCAGAATTGTCAGCCCTAATGGGGATGATCCTCCAAGTGAGGATGATCCGCCACGTCATCGCCACATCACCATCCTTGTGAGGATGGTCCATCCCACAAATTTAGTGGAAATGAGAGGATGATCATAGATGATCCTACCCCACCACTTTTATATTTTTTTTAATCTTCCACTTTTTTTAACATTTTACAAATAAATTAAGAAAAACACCCCGCATCATCAATTGTTGTATGGCTTGACTTTGTTGCGGTTGAGCAAAAACGTTCGGTGAGTGTTGGAATGTGGCAAAGGCGTTTGAGAAATATTGAGAGAATTGGTTCGGTTGTTTCATCGGATAGTATCTCGGAACTGAGAAAACATTCGGGATGTTCGGTTGGGTCGGGTTGTTGGGGTTGTTGAAGGGATCCATGGTAGAATATAATTTTATAAAAGTGGAAGATGTTTATAAAAAAATGAGAGAGAGAGAGAGAGATGAGTTGTGATAGATGAAAAGTGAGAAAAATATGGATTTGAGTTAATTGCCATTTTCGCCCCTGAGGTTTGGGCACATTTGCCATTTTCGTCCAAAATGACAGTTTGGTATTATTTAGCCCCCCACGTTTGTCACTTTTTGCCATTTTCATCCAAATGCCTAACCTAGTCAGTTTATACCGTCAGATGGGGTATTTTTTTAAATTTGTTAATGGTAAGGGGGTAACTTGTAAATAATATGTAACAAATGAAATTTAAATATGACCATCAAAACCCATAAATCAAGATCATCTTCAAGAAGTATTACAGATTATACCGTAACAAATGATCTGTAAAGTTTATGTAACAAATGAAATATAAATATTTTCAAATAATCTGTATCAAATGAAATATAAATATTTTCATTTGTAAGAAGTATTACGGATTATTTGCTATGATGTTCATCAAAACCCAGAAATCAAGATCATCTTCAAGAACATCATCATCAAAACCCAGACATCGTTCATCTTCAAACATCATCATCAAAACCCAGAAAATCAAGAACATCATCTTCAAGAACATCTAAAACCCAGAAAATCCCAAATCAAGAACAAATTCCGAAACACCAGAAAATCCCTTCATAATCTGCACCATCTTCATCAACTGCAAATCCGAAAACCTCCTCCTCTGCACCATCTCCGGCAACGACGGCACAACCTGCACAACCTGCAACTCCGACAACGACGGAAATGGCTTCAAATCTGTATGCGGTGGTCCCATCTCTCACTCTAGATCTGAACAACGACGGCACAACCTGCAACTCTGGCCTATATCTCTCTCTCTTCTGCGATCATTTCAGATCTTGCCTGAAATCAACCCGGTCTTGCCTGAAATCGATGCCGCAAAACCCTCCACCGGTGAAGAAAGCGGGTGTAGTTTGGGTGTGCGTCCATTGTCCTTCGCCGGAGAAGAAAGGGGTGTGGCCGGTGGCGCTGAACTCTCACACAGAGAGAGTGTGAAGAGGTTTAGAGAGAGAGAGGATTTATAATTAGTGGGCGTGGGGGTGGTGGCGGTGTAGTGGGGGCGGTGGAGGTGCGGTGGTGGGGATGGTGGCGGTAGTGGTGTGGTGGCGGTAGTGGTGCAGTGGGGGTGGGGGTGGTGGTGGGGGAGGTGAATGATCTGTGAACGAGTGTAAAAAGTAACCTAAATTTCAAATTTACCCCCTTATCATTTTCAAATTTCAAAAATACCCTAAATTGGGTAAAAAGTAACCTGGTTGGGTATTTGGGTAACTAGGTTAGGCATTTGGATGAAAATGGCAAAAAGTGACAAACGTGGGGGGCTAAATAATACCAAACTGTCATTTTGGACGAAAATGACAAATGTGCCCAAACCTCAGGGGCGAAAATGGCAATTAACTCTATGGATTTTTATAAATATGGGGAAATACCCGTTTGAAATTGGAAATGATTTTTTTTTATTCAACGGTCAACATTGTAAAGGGGCCCAATTTTGTATGCGCTCCGTCTCCAACGTCGCGTACTCCCTGGTCAAGACGGGGACCGCGGGGGGGGGGGGGGGGGGGGGTTGCGACACGGTGTTGCCTTCGGCGCCGGTCCAAGACAGAGGATGACGTTCCCCCATACCGTCTAGCCTTCGGAAGTCTGGTTAAGCGTCTAATATAACTCGGTTGTTTAACTTAGTCTGATATGTTGATTGAACTCGGTTTTTTGTTATAAAACAACCGGACGTGATAAGTTAATAAGACAAAGTTATACATATTAAATATTCAATTCTAGAACTTTCAACCAATGAAGATAAAATACCTTTATATAGATTTATTATATCATTAACCAATATTTAGTTGTGAAGATAAATAAATACAAACATATGCAAATAATAAAATAAAAGTAGTGACAGTTAGGGGAAGGAATTGTACTTTTGAGTGGGCTACAAGATTGAAAAATCTAGCTACATGTAATATTTGAATGATCTTACTTGAGGTGTTAGTTGTATTATGTTGGCAGGTAGAAGGAGTTTGGGTTGATTAGTAAAAATAGGTTAATTTAACACGACCCATGCACTTATTCTTGTTGAATGATATCAACCTTAACTTGAACACGCCGTAAAGTGTGTCATATTCGTGTCAAAACTTCTTCCCGTTGTTGTAACATGTGCATTTAGAAGCAATAATCAAATGTTGTGTTCTTACATTAGATACGTATAACCAAGATTTTTAAGATTTGGCTATCAAGCTGGTGTTTTTTCTTACATCTCCATCTCCTCGGACCTAAAATTGTGGACATTTTATTTATGTCTTTCCATACACAATGAAGAATGAAATAGATTCCTCAAGTGTCCCATGGCCTAAAAGGCCACGATAAATACCGCCAAAACTCAATACTGCAAATGAAATTAAATGAAGTATACCGGATACAAAGTATGAAAAAGAATCGATAACTTCTCTATCTGGTTTCGCTGAGGCGGCATATAACATTATTCCAATTTTGAACCACACATACCTAAAGTTTATACAGTGGCGTATGATATTCATTAATAATATCTTAGTGACTTAGTAAGTTAAACAACAAATGACCATATCTCAAATCAAATTAATCTATTTGTAATTGGAATTTTTTATTATTATTGCTCCTCACCTCTGATTCTCAATTAAGATTCTTGTGTTTATATATTTAGCTCGAGATTAAAGAAAGTAAATGATAAAGGTTGGGAAAAGGGGAACTAGAACAAGTATTTAGGATAAATGAATAAAGTTCATGAAAAATAAAGAACTAGTGAAGAGTTTAACAAGGAAAATTAATTTCACGCACTCCAGAAATCAATAGCGAGAGAGAATTAATTTTAGCCGACCAGAAACTTCATTATTTTCGTGTCATATGTGTATCATCTTTCAGGTTGTGTTAATAATTACATCCATAGAAATGAATAGTGAGAGGGAAAAATAAAACTAAAATATCAAATTTAACTGAGTTAAAACTTTGATTAGTTTGCGTGTTGTTTTCGCACCGTCTTTTGTTAACTGTTAAGAACTAGTAATATTGACCGCGCGCGTTGCGACGCGGGTGTATCGCACATTTCGAATATCGTAAACATTGAATGAATTAGTCTAAATGTTATGTGTTGCGTTAACCACACAAAAACGTGTGTTTCGACGTATCGGATTAAACTTAATGTAACCTACATAAGCATTGCGATTGGATCAAAACGTAAAGTAAAGTAAATCAAATTTATACCATACAATTATAACGTATTATAGGTGACTCGCCTCATGCATAAAAAACATAGCGGGTATAGAGGAAAACTTATACGTGTAACAAAAAGATATTAATTAGAGCTTTTAAAAAAGGAAATAACCACAATTAAATTTCACTCAATTCAGAACACAATTTAGGAAGCAATTAACAATCATAAAATAAGTATAAAAACATATTAATTTTACGTGACTTGTTTTCCAAAAAATTCACGCCGAAATGTAGAATAACTCGAATTTATACCGACAGGAACGTAAAAATGCGCACGTAAAATGATTTTTTTAACGGAAAGGTATTATATTTAACCTCACTCGATTTTTATTAAAAATGTTTACGTCGAAACGTATACAACTCAAATTTATACCTACGTTAAAATAGTTTCTTTAACGTAAAGGAACGATACGTAATATAGTTTAAACAAAGTAATTTAACCTAAAAATTTATAATGAAATTCCAAAAGAAAAAAAAAAAAGAAAATTATTTGCAAACCACATGCGATTAAGAAAATTTACTCTTAAAAGAAAAAAAAATCAAACATAGCCTTTATAAAGTCAAAGGAGTTGTCTCTAGTCTTCGTATTTTCCCAAATTTTCCAACGTATAAATTTTCCAACGTATATGTCGGTGGCTTTTACCACCGACTTTATACTTTAAGATAGTACTAGGATTTTGTCCGTCGCGCGTTGCGGCGGCGCGCGACGGGCGGAAACATATAGTAAGACAAAACACGATTCGTAAAACGCAGTGTGTAAAAGACAATTACAAAAAAAGTGTAAATCACAAAGGTAGACACAAAGCGTACAACACAATGCCAAAGACATTCGAAAAACACAATGCATTAGCATTTGCAAAAGTAGGAGTTATAGTCTAGGGCTTACAGTTGCAAAATTTTTAAAGTTTGGCGGGTATAAAAATGGAGTAATAGTGCAAGGGGTAAAATAGCAAAGTCAAAAAAATACAAAGTGTAAAAGTATAGGGGTGGTGGCGGAAATGTGTAAAAGATGGGGGAGTGTTGGTGGAAATGTAAAAGAAGAGGGTTGGTGGCGTAATTGTGTAAGAGCTAAGGGGGTGTTGGTGGAAAACCAAAGTAGAGGGTTGGTGTAGGCAAAGTTTGAAAGATGAGGTTATGGTTTTGGAAATCCAAAGTAGAAGGTTTAGGGACTAAATTTGTCATTTTATGAAACTTTGAAGATACCAAAGTCAAGTGGCTAAAATTGCAACATCGTGAAAGTATGGGGGCATGGAGGCAAAGTCGGTGAGAAACCTGCGCACGTTGCGGCGCAAGCACATTGGAAACATCGAATAGATTAGTCGAAGCGTTATGTAATGCGTTAAACATATGAAAGCGCACATTTTGACGTATCCAAGTTAACTCAATAGCATTGTAGCTGGATAAAAATGTAAAGTATATCGTATTTATATGTGACCCGACTCACACATAGGAAACGTACAAAAAAAAAAACATAAAAGGTGTATCAAGGAAAAACTAACACGTGTAATCAAAAGTGATATTCATATCAACGGAAAAAATTATACCCTTAGCGTGTTGCGGTAGGGTCGAAACGTAGAATTGGAAACGTACATAAAACAATCAAAAAAACAAAATATATTTGACATAACTTGTTCCCCAAAAAAGTTTACATCGAAACGTACACCAACTCGAATTTATACCGACACATAAATTTTAATTTTCATAATACAACCCGCGGGCGATGCGTCGTAGGCACGTTGCAAACAGATTAGTCCAAGCGCTATGTCATGCGCAAGCGCATGTCTTGACGTATTCAGTTCAACCTAATGTATGGTTGAATCCAAACGTTTAGTTTAAAAAAAAAAGAAATTAGCGAAAGAAAATAATTAAAGAAAGCAATAAGCTAAAAATGTATAGATATACGGTACAACGATAAAGTTGAAACATTATAAACTTTTAAGATTAAAACTCAATGGTCTAATATTGTAATGTAATTGAAGTTTAACTTGGAAAGTAAATGGACTCAAAACACAATTTAACAAAACTAAAAGTAGATGGCCAAAATGTATTTTACTCAAAGTATGTGTGAAAAATTGAAGTTTAACTTCGAAAGGAAAGAGACTCAAAACACAATTTAACAAAACTAAAAGCAATGGGTAAAAATGTATTTTACTTAAAGTATGGGTGAAAAGAGGAAATGTTGAAATAGACTCAAAACACAATTTAACAAAACTAAAAGTAAGGGACCAAAATGTATTGAGGTTTTATTTAACTTTTGCATGTCGGTGATTCTCAAAATTCTATTCTCCCGTGTTTTATATTGAGCTTTTATTTAACTTTTGCATAAAAAATGAAATATAAAGCTAACACCTGCAAGGAAGGAAGTTGTTGGAGGGACTGTTAGGTAAAAAAGAAAAAGTAAAAGGAAGTTGTTAAAGAGACTAATGTGTAAAAAATGGAAATGCACATGCGCCACCGACTTTGTGTTTTAAGTCTTTAGGGTAATACAATGACAACCCATAGAGCCAATGAGCAAGCTACATGCATATGGGAATACCTACGTGAAGTTCGTATTCGGTTCGAGAATTATACTATTATATTTGAGTGTTTGGTTTCTTTACATTTTGTTGTTACTTTGTTATTACATTGTGTAACTTTTTCATTAATCTATGAGTAAACTGCCAAAATGGTTCTTGAGATTTTGTTAATTTTGCCACTTTAGTGTAAAACTCAAACCTTTTAAATTTGTGTATCTATGGTTTCAATTTTGTTACCATTTTCATCCAAAGTCAAAATCTTGTCAGATTTTTCAGTTAACATCTAGTTTTTTTTTTTGTCTTTTTCGTCCCTTTTAATGAAAGACAAAATGGTCTATTATCGTTTTATATAACAAACTAAAAAAATCTGACAATTTTGCCCTTTATTAAAAAGGAGAAAAAAGACAAAAAAAAACTTGATGTTAACTTCAAAATCTGACCAGATTTTGATTTTGGATGGAAATGACAACAAAATTGAAACCACAGGGACCCATATTCAAAATGTTTGAATTTCGGATTAAAGTGGGAAAAGTGACAAATCCTGGATGGAGTACCATTTTTGCAGTTTACTCTTAATCTAGAGTTAAATGCCATTTTAGTCCCTGTGGTTTGAGCCATTTTGCCAGTTTAGTCCAAAGGTTTCATTTTTAACCTGTGGGTCCAAAAAAGTTTCACAGTTGCCATTTTAGTCCATTTGGTTAACTTCATCCATTTTTTCTGTTAACGAGAAGGCCAATTTGGTCATTTTCTATGTAATTCTGTTAACTAAAAGGGCAATTCAGCCATATAAAATGACCGAATTGGCCTTCTCGTTAACATAAAAAATGGATAAAGTTAACCCAGTGGACTAAAATGACAACTTTGAAACCTTTTTGGACTCACAGGTTAAAAATGAAACCTTTGGACTAAACTGGCAAAATGACCCAAACCACAGGGACTAAAATGACATTTAACTCCTTAATCTATTTATGAATATCCCTCGGAGGCGGAGCCCATTGACTTGAAGCACATGATAAAATGGCCCAACACGTAGACCTCGATACTGGACAGTGGTGAAGGAACATGAGAAAATGGTCCAACAACTAAGTAAGTAGAAATAAATTTATCCATATACCTCATCATCTCCAATACCCCTAAATCAGATTTACTTAGAATATAAATTTATCCATAATAAATTAACTTAACCAATGGGAGTCTCTTGCGTTTCATGGTGGAGATTCAGTTGCCCGGTTTTGTTCATTATGTATGACAACCGAAAAAAAGAAAACCATAAAAAAACAAAAGCCTTGATATGCTTCCGGTTGCTGTTCATTTGATTCTTTACGGTACCGGCACTAAGTACAACACGTTATTAAAGAAGAATCTAATTACATAAAAAACAAATGAATTAAAGACATATTATTTAAAGTATAAGGATTAAGGAGTGAAACCGAAATTTTGTTTTTAATATTACGTAGTAAAGTTAAGTGTTAATAGTTCATCAAAGTCAATAGGTACTGCCTATGAGTCTAGATCAATTGGTTTGGGAGGAGACACCCCATGGTCTTTCAATGTGGAGGTTATGGATTGAAGTCCCACTTAATGCAATATTTTCCAAGTGGGCCTGAGATTTTATCACAGTGGGTCTTTGGACGATGGGTTTCCTCTGAAATGGTGGGCAAACCTGGTCACCAACGCTGTTCCTGTTCATAGGGCGTGGATGACCTACCCTCAACGGGTTTGCTCGGATAGCTGAGCTTTTATGGTATTCATTTGCTGTTCAAAAAAGAATTAATGGTTTGTTTGGTATGGAGTAATGAAATTGACGAGTGAATGCAATTGATCATTACTATTCCATGTCTTGTTTGGTTCTACCGGGAATGGAATGAATTATTACCGTGTATTGTTTGATAGGTAAGAAAAGACGAAGGAAAATCGGCGGTGAGTGGTGGTGGGTGGCGGTGATTATGGGTAGTGATAGGTGGTGGCAGTGGCGGGTGGCAGTGATGGGTCGGTGACGGTGATTGTGGTGGTGATGGGTGGTGATGTTGGCGGCAGAGGTAGCGGTGGGTGGCGGCGGCGGTGGTTGGTGGTGGTGGAGGCGATAACGGGTTGCGGGTAAGTAATGAACTAACACTTTCTACTAATTCCCTGTGGATTTGACACCCGACTTACTCTTTACTAGTAAAGGTGAATAACACACTTTTTAAACATATTTTTGACCGACCTTACGACATCAATAAAAATGTGTTTAATATCAATAAAAATACAAAATGGATTTAAAGAATTAATAATAAATAATTAAATCATTATATGTAAAATTTCTAAAATACCCTTATTTTTAATAAAATTTTTAATTGAGTTAGAGTTAGAGTTAGAGAGCACATCAACAATAAAATGGAAACCTCAGGGAAGTAGAAAAGAAGGTTACTCTATTTAAAGAAGTTTAATATATTTTTCGGGCTATTTTTAAACTATTTGAGCAAAATCGTTAAAACTATCGAACCACACGAAGAAAAAAAAGTTTCCCTATTTAAAATACAGTTAAACTAAAATACAGTTAAGTTATCTTTAATAGATTTTTTTTCATCTTTGCCACTATGTTCTATTTTTTCTTAACTTCATTTATATTTTCTCATATTTGTGATATGTATTTAAACTTTAGGTTTTATTATCCTACTATTAATAATCAAACGTTGTCAACAGTAGCTACAGTGCCAGGCAGGTGCTCATTTCCTTAAGGCTGCTGGGTGTGGCGACGGCCCTGGCCCGTTGCATTCTCTCTAGAGCTGTAAACGAACCGAACGTTCAGCGAACAGTTCGTGAACCGTTCGGCGGGAAGTTCGTTTATGTTCGTTCGTTTAATAAACGAACGAACATGAACAAGAAATTTCGTTCGATTAGTTAAATGAACGAACATGAACAGATGTCTCGTTCGTTCGTTTGTGTTCGTGAACGTTCGGTAAGGTGTTCGTGAACGTGTTCATGAACATTCGTTGATTTGCGTTCGTTTATATTCGTATGTTTGTGTTTTAATTGAAGATCTTTGTACTTTCTTTTATTTTATTTGTACTTTTTATATTATTAAACTTTTATTTATTTTATTACCCTAACAATTAAACTAGGAAACTCACTTTCACCTTGTTTATGCATCATTTCCCTTTCATTTATCATTATTTACATCGTCGAATACGATCGACCTCAATTCCACAAGAAGGGATTCAAGTTCGAGTGCTACTCTCTGGGCCATCTATCTTTATCCCTCGTCGGTTTCGCCAAATTTATTTGTGTTCGTTTGTGTTCGAGAACCGTTTGTGAACAAGCTCATTTCCTTAATGAACGAACACGAACATAAAATCTCGTTCGGTAAGTGTTCATGAACCGTTCATGAACACATTTATTTCCTTAACGAACGAACACGAACAAGGCCATGTTCGTGTTCGTTCGGTTCGTTTACAGCCCTAAATTTCTCTCTCTCTGTTTCTCCACCGCCGCAACCACCAGTTTCCACCTACAAACTTACCTCCAATGACGTCGCTGCTGCTCCATTTTCCTCGTTTCATCTCCGGCTATGACTGTGTGTGATTGGGGACCGGCGCTCACTAAGTGTTTGATGTTTTGTCTCTGTTAAAAAAGTTTCGGTCAAGTTGAATCTTATGACTCATTGATGTTTCTCAATTTAATAAATGAAACTGAGCCTAGCCTGGATGGAGTTACGAATCATGTTTCATTAAGCAAACAATCGTGTCAGTCCATGGTTTGTTCAAAGTTATACCCCCTTCAAATTTAAATTTTGTTATAGATTATATGATTGTTCCATTGTAGAACCTTCC
>JARYGA010055898.1:0-29628 GCA_030545235.1 Helianthus tuberosus
AATGGGAACAAAGCTAAATCTAAGCACCGCTTATCATCCTCAAATGGATGGACAAAGCGAAAGGACAATTCAGACGATGGAAGATATGCTTAGAGCTTGTGTAATTGATTTCGAAGGAAATTGGGACGATCACCTACCATTAATAGAATTTTCCTATAATAACAACTATCATACCAGTATCAATGCTGCACCTTTCAAAGCACTTTATGGATGAAAGTGCTGAACTCAAGTCTGTTGGGCATAAATTTGAGAAAAGCAATTGTCTGGACCAGAGATAGTACAAGAAACAACAGACAAGATAATTCAAGTCAAGGAGCGACAAAAAGCAGCACGCGATCGACAAAAGAGTTATGCTGATAACAGGCGAAAGCCATTGGAGTTTCAAGTAGGAGACAAGGTTTTGTTAAAAGTTTCTCCTTGGAAAGAAGTTGTAAGATTCATCAAGAGGGGAAAGCTAAGTCCCAGGTAAGTTGGACCTTTTGAGATTATTAGAAGAATAGGACCTGTAGCTTACCAGCTACAACTGACAGAGGAAATGGCAGGAATACATGATGTATTTCATGTATGCAATCTCAAAAAGTGCTTAGCCGATGAATCATTAGTGGTACCTCTTTAGGACATAGAGGTAAATGAAAAACTTAAGTTCGTAGAGAAACCTCTATAGATTGAAGACAGGAAAATCAAGAATCTCAAACACAAGAGATTAATTCTAGTCAAACTGAAATGGGATTCTCAGAGAGGACCCAAATATACGTGGGAGCTTGAATCAGAGATGCAGAGGAAATACCCACACCTGTTCCAGTAGACCTCGAGGACGAGTTCTAAACAAGGTGGGGAGGATATAATAACGCTCCTAAAATATTTAGAATATCCCTATACGTCCTAAAATACATCTCGTATACGTAAACTAGCCCTAAATACCTTTAATTTCATAAAATAAAAAAATCTGATGGACGTTCGCGGGGCGCGAAGCCCTTGAGTAACCCTGTCGCGGGCCGCGACAGCTCAACCACCAGGCCGCACCCTGAGGTGCCACATGTCGTGACGCGTGTGGAAGCTACGGGTCAACTCAGCAAAGCTAGGGCGTAGTTTACAAGTCCTCGCGGGCCGCGAAGACCCTTATGGTCTCGTTCACGGGGCGCGAGGAACTCGAAATCAGCTCCTATAAATTGGGAGCATCGGCAGTTCATTTCCGATGTTCAAAAATCGAAATTCTCTCTCAATTTCTAAATAGTAGACATAATATTCAGGCATAATACCCCCCTAATTAATGAAGCTCTGCCTCGTTGTGAGTATTATAAACCCCGGTTATGTATTAGATACGTTGCCCGATTGATCTAGCGCTCTGTAACGGTTGCCGAGGTTCTGCCCGACGTAGTCGTTGGAGTTCTGTCTCTCGGAGGTTATAACTAATGTAAAATTGGGTTATTATACTAACGCGTGTGCATTGTTTAATTAATAGATTATAACCAGGAAACCACAGGGAAAAACCTAAAGTTGCAATGTGAGTAATCTCCTTTTTGTGTAAACCTTTTTGCAAACTGTTTTTACAAAACCTCAATTGTTTTACATTATGATTAACAGTTATTGAGTATTTGTAATTCTACAATTATCGTCGGTATGTTGTGGTTTTGTATACAAAATTTGTTACTACACTATGAGTAGTCACATGACCACAAGTCGGGTTGACAATACTGTGGGTGGTAATTAAAGTAAGAATTGGAAACAAATATAATTGCGAGATCGCCTTCAATCCTGTACAATGATAAAACCTGTTTTGATTAAACTGGGATTCACTCACCAGTATTTCCCACTGACAAATGTTTTTAAACGCGTTTCAAGTAACAAAATGTGAAAGCAAAATAGAAACAGCTGGACAGCACTGAAGGCTTGGAAACTGTGGCTATAAAAGTTACCTAAATAAAGAACGATGTTTTATTCAATAAATTAGGGTTTATCCCTATAAACATGTTTGTAATGGAAACTTGGGTTTTACCCATGTGTTTATTATTATAAAAAGAGAGCGGTATTTTATTATGATAAAATATTTCCTAACTATGGTCCTGACGTAAATTCCGCTGCCAAAATGACAAAACCACTGATACCACTGAATCTGAGCTCGCGGCCGCCCGTTCCCAGGAGATAGGGGTCGGGGGTTGCGACAATGCTCCATCCAATGATTACCTAATTGTTATAATTGTTTTTCAAATAAATCTACTCGTCTTAATTTTCCTTTATTTCCATACCTAAGGACTCGTAGCGCTGAACTACACTTTTGAATACCGGTGAATCCAAGTGTCCCCCTCGCATCCAGTTTTTGTTTAAAATAATCAAAGTTGTTTTCCAAGTCTTCGGCGATGCGTAAAAATAAATGTTTACTAATTCGGAAACGACGCCTAAAATCTTCCGAGTTTGGGTAAGTAGGCGCTTCATCGAAGTAATCTTTCATCAACCGATTGTTTGTCGAACGTCGGTCTCGTTCAATATATTCTGTTGGTAAAATTTCACGTTGACGCCGGCAAAAATGCTTTATATACCACGCCGCAAGTTCGCACGCATTAGTAACCGCTTCTTGCTCGACCTCCTCATCGGTCGAGTCACCCTCATACGCTAAAACTCTTTGTAATAAAATTTGCAATGGACGATGAGGACATGGGGGAATCCATTTTTTTATAGAAATAGTTTGTAGTTTGAGGTTGTATGTGTAGGTTATTGTTTGTGGCTTGTATAAAATGGGGTGTAAGGTAAGTATATATATAAAAGTGAAATAAAAAATATATAATCTATCCATTAATTTGACCGTTGGAAACTGTCCTATTGGCCAAAAGAATCTTGTGCATGCGTTTAAAATAGGATACCCCACCCATTTTTTTCAAAAAAAAAGCCCCCGAGGCAGTCTTGTGGCGTGAATGGGCATTTTTTTAGAGGAAAAACGCCAAAAAACCTCCCACTACGGGTGGTGTTAGAGGGTAGAAGAAGCAAACAATAAAAAGACGTGATAAGGCAGTACTTTTTTTAACGGCAAATTTGGATCACTGACAGATCACTGGAATATTATAGTGCCCAGTGGCGGAGCCACACTTTGAACAACGGTGTTGTCCGACACCATTGAATTTTGTGTAGCAAATACAACGTATAATAGGAAAAATTCGAGCGACACCATTGTTTTTTCACGAGCGACACCATTTTCTTTTTACAAACAACACCGTTGTTTCGTTTTCTTCTAAAAGAATTAGATAATAAACAAATTTACTTAACTGTGTTGATTGCTTAACTTTACCGTCATGAAATATATACATACTCGCCATCAACCTCTACGACCTAGCCACGAAGCGTGGGCACCAGTCTTCACCATCAACCTCCTATGACCCGACCCGACCCGACGCGAAGCGCATGCTCGAATACTAGTTGAAAACATTATGAATTCTTTTCAAAACATGAAAATGTGTACACAACAACTATTAAATGAAATTTTTTATATATTTCAAATGACCCTGTAATTTTATTATGTGTTTTTATTTATTGACATTTTACTTTTACTGTGCCATTTGCTTTTATTATGTGATTCAACCCGACTATATCTTAACCGATCCAAAAAGTTCGACTATGGATTACTATAAAGCGGGGTATCTATAAAAAAATGACAAGATAAGAAAAAGTTTATGTCTCCGCCACTAACCGTGACTACCCGATCATATTTATTTCCACTAACCATAATACCTATACACTTTTTTTCTCATGAGAGAAGTAAACAAACACGATTGAGTCTTTTGTTTTGAATGAAAATTGAATTACCGTAAAAAACAAAATAGGCCCATACACGTGTAATAAAGCACGTGGCCTAAATAATAAAGCACGTGGCCTAAATAAACAAACCAAACACATAATCTATTACCCGTAACCCCCGCTGATCCGTTAACCCATGACCCGTGAACAATTCGATTAGACCTGCATACTCCTCACCATATGTGTGTTATCCTCCTTTCTTTTGCAACAACAAAATACCATTCCTTCATTATCTTATAGCCTCAGATCCCCTTAAAGGACTGCCAATATATCTTGTTCTACAATACCATAATGATGAACTTTCAAACAATATTGCATAATGTTCCCCTCTTATTTCTCCTATTTTGTATTCGGCTACAACAACTATATTGTTCTGTTCACCACGATTCTCCTCCAGGCAAGAATCACTCCATCACTCATTCTAAGGGTGCAAACGAGCCAAGCCGAGCTCTACTAGACTCGAATTCGAGCTTGTTTAACTTATTAAAGCTTGAGCTCGAGCTCGGCTCAATTCGAGCTTTGTTTTGAAAGCTAAACCTCGGCTCGTAAGAAGTTTCAAGCTCAAGCTTGGCTCGTTTATTATTTATTTTATTAATAAATATTGTTATCTTATATATAAATTAGATAGTTTTCATATATTTCTGAATAGTGGTTATTATTATTTTTATTTCAGTATATATTTAATATATTAATAAAAATTATATAGACAGTTAGCTCGTTTAGTCTCGTGAGTTGGCTCAAACTCGATAAACGAAGTAGGCTTGAGCTCGTTTAGTAAACGAGCTTGTTTTTAGGCTTGAGCTCATTTAAGCTAGGTTGGTTTAAGCTTTTTTGGAGCCGAGCTCGAGTAGCTCAGTTCGTTTGCTGATTTCTCACTTAGGATCCTGAAAATGAACAAAAGTTAGGTAGATTTTAGACAAAAGAATCTCTAGATATATACTTGTTTATATCACTCAAATGATGTATGTATGCTATGCAGATTCAGGTTACCTTCGTTTTACATACGAAGCCACTGATTTCTCTCCTGCAAAAGCTTACGATTACATCATTATCGGTGGAGGGACTGCTGGTTGCCCGTTAGCTGCCACTTTATCCGAATCCTATTCCGTCCTTCTTCTTGAGAGGGGCGGTAGTTTGAACATGAGCGTTTTGTATGAAAGTAATATCTATCAGACTGTCCTAGCTGCAAATGATAACGATTCACCAGCTCAGGTTTTTGATACTGAAGACGGTCTACAGAACGCAAGGGCGAGGATATTGGGAGGCGGTAGCATGATAAATTTTGGGTTTTATTCTAGAGCTGATGACTATTTCTATGATAACGCAGGTATCGAATGGGATATGGGAGCTGTTGAAAGAGCCTACGAGTGGGTAGAAAATAGTATTGTTACTCGTCCAGCACGTTTAAATAGGTTTCAAACTTCTTTCTTTAATGGGTTACTCGAATCAGGAGTTGATCCTGATAATGGGTTCACATTTGACCATGTTCAAGGAACGAAGGTTGGTGGTTCAACATTCAATGATTCGGGGGTACGACATGGGGCGGTTGAGCTTCTCAACAATGCCAACCCAGAAAATTTAGATGTGTTGGTTCATGCGATGGTCGACCGAGTGATCTTCTCCACCTCTGACCCTTTAGGTAATCAACCATTGTTCATGATCTAGTTATGTTGTTAAAACCAAAATTCTTCTATTTACTTAATATGGACAGAAAGCAGAACAAGAAAAAATAAGAGAAATTCTCAAGAAAAATGTACATGGCGTGTTCTTTTAAGTGACAACGGCCTAGTTGATTGAATTTGGGTTAACAGCTAGTAACTTTTTTTATCAGTTCTCAACCAATATGCTGAAATAAGCATAAAAGGAGAATTTTAATTTGTGACTTAGTATTAAAATTTATACGCATTAGATAGTTATTTGTATTGTTTTCTTGCATAGCTGCGGTTGGAGTTGCATACCATGATTCAAATGGAAAATATCATGAAGTTCATGTAAAAACAAATGGAGAGGTAATTTTGAGTGCTGGAGCTATTGGAAGTCCACAACTTTTGCTGCTTAGTGGACTGGGGCCAACTTCATACCTTTCATCCCTCAGTATTCCTGTTGTTCGGGACCATCCTTTCATCGGGCAATTCATGGCTGATCATCAACGAACAGGGGTAAATATCTTGCTTCCAGATGCAATAACAGATGCAGGTCTCCGTGTGGTTGGGATTGCTGAAAGTGGACCGTACGTCGAGTCAATGGCAGTCCCCCCGAACACTCCTCTCACCAGTTTCATACCTTACGTGGGTTCGGTGTCACTTTTTAACTCAAGTGTGCAGATAATCGCTGGAAAGATTACTAGGCCTATATCAACAGGTTCACTACATCTCTTATCTGCATCTAATGTAACGGTTAGCCCAAGCGTCCGTTTTAATTACTACAATCACCCCGAAGACGTACATCAATGCTGGAACGCTGTGGAAGTTATTAGAAAATTGTTGGCTACTCCAACCATGGAAGAGTACAAGTTTGATGGACAAAGTTTCAAATTTATTGGGTTGCCGTTACCTGAGGATTCATCAGATTATGAGACCATTGCGAGTTTTTGTCGTGATAGTATGGGCACATTTTGGCATATGCATGGTGGATGCTTGCCTAACAAGGTTGTTGATAGCCAGCTGAAAGTCATCGGGGTTGATTCTCTACGAGTCGTCGATGCTTCAACATTTTTCAACGCTCCAGGAACAAATCCTCAGGCAACAACTATGATGTTGGGTCGGTATGTTGGTGTGAAAATGCTTGAAGAGAGAGCAGCAAGTCAGGGGCATCCGTTCTTAGAGTACATCTAATGTATTGTCTCTGATGTTTAGTTATGTCTTATTTCCCCATTTTCATAAGCACACCTGCATCTACATGTACTTTTTCATAATTTCATATTAACTTATATATATATTAAAAACAGAAGTCGACCGGTAACTACTCGATCATGTTATTGTATATACATATGTTTTATTTCGTAATTTTATACATTTGAGAATTTGGTAAAGTGGTTGGTATAGCCTTTCTCAATACAATAGAAAAGGCGCCAGTTCGATCATTTTTTCAACTCTCTTTTTTGAGAATATCTCTCTACCCCAATTTCATCTTAGAAACCCTAACACCAACCCACCGCTCCACCATCCATCTCGTATCCACACTCCTTTATCTACCTTTAAGTTGTTTTTCTTATTTCAACTACGTGTTGTGCTTTGCCGTCGCAAACGCATCTCTACCCCCACGCCAAGATCAGCCATCACAACTTCCTTCTTAGCCGGCGTCTCTTACACAGAAACCCTAAATCCATTATTCACGGAAACCAATGATAAAACTTTCATCTTCTGCCATTGTCACAGCTATTATCGCCGCATCCACGGCTGCTCTCTCTTCCTCCCATCTCAATTCCTCCGTCCAGGTACATTAACTTTTGCGATCAATCCTTATTGAGGGTTTTTATTGTCGATACTTAGTTTGTTGCAGAAGATTGATGTAGCTATTGATGTTGCTTTATAGGATATGAGAGGGTGAAAGTGTGGGGAAAGTTGTTTAGAGGAGATATTTGCGCCTCTGTAGTGCCACACGAAGAAGGTAAAAGTGTTTTGTGTTTGTATGTAAATATATTGTTGAAAATCCATTATTTTTTAGGTTTCAAGAAAAGGGTTGTGTATTATTGATTTAGCTTGTCATTCTATAAGCAATCTACAAGCTATTGCTTTATGTTTTTACTCTTACATCTCAAACCTTCTTTCAAAATAAATTACATAGATTTTAGATTTGAACACAATGGGTTAATTTTGGGGACATGTGTTGTAGAACATTGGCAGCTAGAATCACATATTTGTTTAGAATATCAGTTGTTTAAGTGGTTGTAGTCAATTGGAAAACACATGTCTAAACGCCCCTTAATCAGTCCCCTATATTGTGGTTAGTCTTTATGATTGTAGGCCAACAATGACGATGTTTTAAATCCCAATCGAAATGTTGATGAGCTCCGATGGAATCAGAAAGAACTAATGGAACGGCAGGTCAATCTACCTGCTTGATTCAAACACGAAGTCATTAATAATCTCCAAATGTATAATATTATGACTGTTTTAGTTAATTTTTATTTTGAACTAAGAGTTAATAATCTCCATGGATATTATGACTGTTTCAATTAACTTTTTATATGTAGTCGATTTACAGTTTGCCTCTGCAGATTTTCAAAAGGTATAATATTATGACTTTTCAGTTAAATTTTTATGTGTGCTTTTGCGGATTTTCATGTTATTACCTTTTAAATTTGAAAATGTAAACAACATCAAACTGGGTTTTCACATTAACAAAAACGAAAATTGAAAATACTATTTTTTATATAGAAAAAAAACATCAAACTATATTATCTAATCATAAACAACCTTTGTCGAAAGCCCTTTATCTCCAACATAAAACTTTGATTTGAGCTTAGGATGAACCTACAAAACCATAAAAGATTTAACTTATTACATTTAAAAAAAAATTCATTAAAAGGATTACATAATGGAAAACAAATACACCGAATAGAATAAAAAGTTTATTATATGTATTGAAATTAACTATTAAATTAAATTAGTATATAACAAACAACATTTGCAGATACAGTCTCGTGACCAAAAACAATCTTTGACTTTCCTTTTGGGTCATTCTACATAATAAAAATGAATGATAAACATATAAGTATAGAAGAAAGTAATTAGAAGCATTATATAATATATATATAAGGCACATTGTGAATCACTTACATTAGACCGATACGAATCAAAGGAAGATGAAAGGCGGTTAGATTCACCAACTATATGACCACCAAGATCTTCATCAACATTACTTTCGTTGGTAATCACCTTCTCTTTGTGTTCCGACTACAAAAAAATAATATTCAAAAAACCAACAATGTTAACTTCAAGAATAACTAATTACTTGATATTATGAAAAAATATATTGTAAGCATAATAACACTAACCACAAGCAGTAAATCAAATCCATCATCTCCGTAAATAGGATCATCCAACACAACAACGTCAACCTTCTTGAAATACATTTGAGTACCAGTTTCATATTTAAAAACGGACAACTCAAAAGTCTCATATCCAGCCATTGTAAAAATAAAAGTAGTCCGGGAATCTAATTCAAGATCCCTAATCAACTTAGACCATCCATCAGTGAAAGCACATTTGTCGGACAACGCTTCCATCTTCACATTCCAAAACCTATCACCGAGATAAAGAGTTGCTGATCCACCTTTATAACTGCTGCCATAAAACTGTCCCCAAAATTTGTCCCCCATGAGCTGTAAATTTGTTAACAATTATGTTAAACAAAATATGCACAAAAAAATTGACATAAAAAAAGTAATTATTTTATATACAGTACTTACAATGAAATCATCATCAACTCTAATGGAAGTGATAAAAGAGTTATCCAAAACACATGACTTAAAGACATCGAGATACCATGTAGATGGTCCAAGACTGTTGAACAACAGATAATCATTTTTTTGTAAACCACTGTCCGTAACGACTTTACCAAACCCATCACCAAAAACAGGACCCAACCTATATTTTTCAATTTCAACAATCCATAAGTTGTCAGCAGCAAAAATTTTAATACGATCACCATATGGGAATTGTTCTCCCCACAGTAATGTAGCAAAATCATTCGGTATTTCCTATAATTTGAAACATTAGACATATAAGTATCAACATATTTTTTTGTAAACGTAATAACAAAAAGTACATACCACTTTTGTAGGATGATGAACATCGACTAACTTCAAGAAAGAACAACTACTTCTCTTTTGATCCATATCTGTAAAATTATTATCAACATTTTTTTAGAGCAAGAAATAAAATGATAACATTACAAAATAAACACATTCAAAATAAATAAAATATTTTATTCTTCCAATTAACAATAACTAAAGATGGAGTGATATTACTGATAAATAAAGAAAGTATATATATAAATCAATAGTAGAAACAATAACCAAATTTGACTACCCTATTTTCTGTGAACGTAAATTTTAATCACATTATTATCAAATAATTACGGTTTACCATGAAAAAGGAAATTAAGAAACATAAAAAAGTGGGAAATTGTTGTAAAGATAACATCAAAATCGGAATCGGATTGTTATTAAAGAAAATTGTGTATAACAGTTGATTGAACAACCAAACATTGGAAAATCTTCTAAATATAACATCAAAATCGGAACATTGCAAAACAATAGGACGAAAACCTCTCAATAGCCGGATTAAAGATGAAGAACATACCTTCTTCTGTTGATTGTAGTGTAGAAGATGAGAGTAATGGCTTCTTGAAACCCTAACCAACAATGGCGGTGAGAAAGGATAACCGAGAGAGGAGGTGAAAGTGATCTTGATGGGTAATAATGTTGCAGGTGATATGATGGTTTTGTTTTGAGTTGCACCAATTTTGAAGTAAATAAAATATAATTACAAATTCACCCCTTATAGATCTCTAATAGTTACAAAACTTTACAAAATCAATTTAACTAACAACTTACCATAAAATAGTACTTTACCAATAGTTTATAAATTGTAATATTTATATTTCAAAAAAAAAATTACAAATTGTTTAAACGATTCAAAAATATGGTAGTTAGACTTAAATAATTTAATTTAAAAGTGAATAACAATTATAATAAATCAAGATGTAAAATCAAATCAACAATTTATATAAAAAAATAAATTCAAAACTAAAAATTTGAAATTAAACTTTAATTTTTCAACTACAATTTTCCAAATATTTCTTTGTAAACAACATTTGAAGTTGTATTCGTTGGCCTTCCATCTTTGTCAAATATTAAAAGCTTCACACCATATCTGGTCTTTACTCTCGACAACGCAACATAAAGCTGACCATGTGAGAAAACGGGGTCTCTTAGGTACAGACCAACTCTGCAAAGAGACTGTCCTTGACTTTTGTTAATAGTCATGGCAAAACATACGGTTATTGGAAACTGCCTTCGTTGAAACTTGAAGGGTATTTTCTTGTCCGAAGGTATCATGCTAATTCTGGGTATGTAAGTTGTTGAACCAACATTACCTCCCGATAGTATCTCAGCCTTGATAACACGTTTACGAAGACGTGTAATCTGAAGACGCGTACCATTGCATAAACCATTTTGCTGATCAATGTTCCTCAAAAGCATGACTGGAACACCCAACTTTAACACCAATCTATGATTGGGTAATCCAGAAATAATGACACTATTTAACACATCAGGATTATACAAATCTTGGTGTAATGGATCATTAATTTCCTCAGTTGGGCATAGACTATCTGAGCTAAGATACTCTACTTCTTCACCGGGAAATAATGCAAGCAAACGATCATTGATACCATGTACAACTTCATTTTTAGGAGCAAGTATGGCTCTTTCTGAAAAGTAGTCACGATCTTTAAAACGGTGTAGAACTGACGGATATACAAAGTCAATCAAGCTTTGAATTGGATCAGTTGAATCAGTTATTAAAAGATCATTTGGTATTTCTATAGTTGACTCACCATCGTTACCATCACCGAGATTGCCTTCACCAATTTCAAGTAGCCATTTAGCAAAATCGTTTATCTCATCAATGTTTGAACTACTACTTCCAACAGATAAACGCATGTTACGGGTCAATTTTAAAACCTTGCAAGTCGACCGAATATAAGATGAACATAAAGAGGCGTGTACGATGTCTTGCATGCTTCCATTTTGTACAACCGGTAATATTTGCCTAAAGTCACCACCGAAAACAATAGTCTTTCCACCAAAGGGAAGTTCAGAATTACGTGAATTAGAGACACTCAAAACATCTTTCAATGTACGATCAAGAGCCTCAAAAGCATGTTTGTGTACCATCGGTGCTTCATCCCAAATAATCAACTTGGCTTCGTTTAGAAGATTAGCGATTTCAGAATTAGGCTTGATATGACAAACGGAATCTTCATTAAGATTACTCGGAATATGAAATCTTGAATGGGCGGTATGGCCTCGTGACAACAACAATGATGCAATCCCGCTTGAAGCAACATTAACAACAATATGTCCATTGCATCTTATGGAAGCAGCTAAAGTTTTCCACAGAAATGTCTTACCTGTACCACCGTAACCGTACACAAAAAAACACCACCTTTCCCACGTCCAACAACAGCCATAATCTCGTTATACACTGCTCTTTGATCATCATTTAAAGAATTATGAAGCTTATAAAATGTATTACTCAAGATCATGAAGCTTATGATTAAGGCGTTTCCCTTTACTACCATCCTTTTTGTTAGTCTCCTCGATGTTATAACAAACACCAACATAACCAATGAAATCTAACAAATATATAAAATGGATGTCAACATCTATAAGAACATAAAAAAATCTAAAAAAATACGCAAACAAATATTATGGTATATAAAGATTGTAAATAAAACCTAACATACCTACCGCCGTACCCTCTTTTATTTTCTTTGAAAGAACAGCATTAAAATCAACAAAATTGAAAACGTAATGCGGACCTTCCCATTTAATGCATTTTTCGACAAACGTATGATAGTAAAAAGATAGCTTCTGATTGTTAGGAACAATCTTGAAAGATGCAGTGTTCGCAGTAAGAGATGGTCGTTTTATGATAAGGCATTCATCAACATTAAGATGACTCTCAAACTTTGAAAATAGCTTATGCAAGCAAAAAGCTTGAATCTTGGTACCCTGTGGGTAAATAGAGAATAACATGCAAAGGATATGTTAAAATGCACTCAAAATCAGAATAATTAAAACAAAAAAGATGTATAGTATTACCATTTCATCCATCAGTATCATATCATATCAATACGATACGTCTCTCTTTCATTACCTCTCATCTTCTTCCTCCACAAACTAACAATTTTCACCTTGATAGTGTAGTTGGTGCTAAGTGCATCGAGATCATTCAACAAGGTGATATCACCTTCGTTTTCCATTGTAGCTACGTAGAAATAAAATAAATTAATAGACTATTGCAAAAAAATTAGTTTGACTTAAAAAGAAAACAAATGATCTATGTATATAGATAAATGAAAATAAACCTCCTTTTTTAAATTCAATAAATAAGGAAAAGGTATAATTTATAATTAGATAAAACGAATTAACATAAATACAAATTTGTAAAAACGGAAAATATACATAGATCCGCAATAATCATATTGATTTAAAAAATTCTTGTTGACTTTAAGAATTTAAATATAATTTAAAATTATTAAGTTTTTATATATTTTACATATTTTCTATATTTATATAGATATACAAAAAAATATATAATATGTAAAATATAAAATGAGGAAAAATAAGGAAATTTAAAATCTATATCTATAATCTATAAGAATATACATATAAAGATTAAAATAATTTTAAACATGCAATATACATTAAAATTATTAGTCTACAAAATTTAGAATCCATATTAGGTAAAATTGCTTGTAAATTAGTAAGGAAATCAAATTATGTATCATAGTTTTTATTATATATAGTCAAAAGTTAGAAAAATATTTACCATATTTTTGTTGTAAATAAAGGTAGGAAAAATAACAAAATATATGTATGTAAATTAATTATTACTATTTTCTTTTTCGTTTGAAATATAAGACATTTTCGAAAAATATATTATTTTAAAAGTCTATATACATTTAAAAACCTAATTCAAAATAAAAAAGATTACGTAAAGCAATTAACATTATTTTAGTATCGGTTTGGAATAGGTGAAGAAATGTTGTATATGACATGTTAACGGCTACAGTATCAGTTCAAATGGTTGACTGTAGGAATCAATATCATAACCAAAAAAAGTTTTTGATATGGAAAGAAAGACACAAATATGAAAAGGAATGTAATAACAAAATGGTGTTATGCATTCAAACCAAGATTAATAGGTATTTATCAGATTTTTCACAAAAAAAGCTTTGTTTAAGTAACAACAGTTCAAAGGATAACATATACAACTATCCACCTTCAACCATGTCAACCACTACATACTACAAACATAACCGTCTAACCATACTTGACTAATACCCACCACAGATCAAAAAACTAAAACAACCCACTACATTAACTGTTCTGCCAAAAGGAAGCAAAAAAACCACAAATGCCAAGAGTCACGCACGAGCTCTTTTCTTTATAGTCTTGTGTACAATGTTCGACAACACCAAAAGCTGCAAAGACTTGATGTACTTAAAGAAAAGAGTGGCGCCGAACGGGATGTGATTTGATTTCAAGAAAGATGACCACTTGGTAAAACCATACCTGTAACCATCACCAGATTTCTCGGCTCTTGTTTCCATATTACTTAGCTCACAACTTAGGTTCTGGATACTAACGTCACGCAAGTTGTCAACAGATAGACAAAGATCATATGAAACATCAACAGGTAAACGCTGAGAAACAAAGAGAACATATTAATTATTAAATTTATTAATCAAAGAATTTGTAGACAGTTAATAAAAAAATTATTATAAACACATCAGAAGGTATACCAGTCTGGTTTCAGCAACTTTTGTGAACTCTAAAAATGAATTGTTTTTCGACCTTTTGACATTACATTTAGGGCAAACATTAGACGGGGACGTGGTGGATCTGCAAGCCTTACGCTTTGATTTAACCTATATATTTAAAATATATAAAATAAGTTTAATAGTCAAAAAGAACTATAATAATTTCATGAATAATTTATTAATAAACATTAAACAACATGTACTTACAGAAATGTTTTCAGAAGGCTTCGTCACATCAATGTCAACACAGTCATTGTTGATAGGAAAGTTTGAACGCATACGATAGGCGATATTATCGAGATCCATATCAACATTGCTTAACACCTAAAACAAATTAACAACTTCATGATAAAGTAAAATACATTATATGATACAAAATAAAATTTACATATTTAAAAAATATACTAAATTATGTTATTACTTGATATAAACCTTTGGATGAACAGTTTGATCACCACAAACAACCTTTGACTTCCCTTTCGTGTCAAACTTCAAAAATAACATAAAAAATAAGCGTATCATGAAGTAATTAATAGAATCTATACAATATATAAACAAACTTATAAAAAAATATTACATGACATTAAGAGGTAGCAGACGGAGTATTTTTCAAAGCATCATTCTTTGAATTCCAACCATCCTTGAACTAAATAAAATAAAATAAAATAGTAGCACAATTAAGTAGTATACATATATAATACATATAATAAAATCTGTTAATAATTTGAAGTTATTTACTTACCAGCTTCTTAGCTTCTTCCATCTCAATTTGGGCAGGTATAAGTCGATCAAATTTGGAGTCGTCAGTATCCTAACAAATGACATTATAAGAATAAAAAAAATTAATTCAAAAATGAAGTGGTTGTTAAAGTTTGTTAGTATATATTAAGAAATAGTTACATACGTTAAAAATAGCCTCAAAATTTGGAAGTTGAATGTAACCAACACTATCACCAGAAAGACATTCTTCAACATGACTTTCATTAGTCTCTTGATTCTCCTTTTGTTTAGACTACATACAAACATTCCACATAATATAAGACTAAAAAGATAGTATTAACAAATAATGAATAATAAATTATATAACACTAACCGCAGTCAATAAATCAAATCCTTCGTCTCCATAAATAGAATCGTCCAAAACAACAACTTCAACTTTCTTGAAATATATTTCAGCACCAGTCAACTGATTAAAAATAGATATCTCGAAAGTTTTATATCAAATACTTGTAAACAACATAGTAGCGCGAGTATCTAACGAAAGATCGTGAATCAGCTCAGATAAACCATCAGTAAAGGCACTCATGTCGGGCCATCCCTCCATCTTAACATTCCAATACCTATTTCCAACATACAGAGTTGCCTCACCACCTTTATAACTTTTCCCGTAAAAATCATTCCAGAATTTGTCCGCCATATGCTGAAAATTATTTACAAAACAACATAAACAAATAGAAATTAAAAAAGGAAAATTTTATAAAGCATATTTATTAGATTATACATATGACTTACAATAGAGGTATCATCAGGAGAAACATTAGAGATGAAGGAGTTCTCAAAAACGCATGATTTAAATAGAGAAACATAAAATGTCGATCTTCTAATAGCCTTCACCAATAGATAATCATCCTTTTTGATACCAGAATCTTTAACAAATTTTGTGAATCCATCACCCAAGACAGGTCCCGAAACATTTCTTTTAAGTGTAACGACCCATGATAAGTCATCATCAATAAGTTCAATACATTGACCATATGGAACTTTTCCTCCCCACAATATGCTTGAAAAATCATAAGGTATTTCTTATGAAACAAAACAAAAAACATAGAAGGTTAAATAACTTATTGTATGTTGAAAAAACGAAAACCAAAGAAAAATACCAAAAATATAGGATGATGTTCATCAATCAACCTTAAAAACGAAGGAGAGTTGTTTTTAGGATCCATAACTGCAAAGGAAGTAAGCAATTTTAAAAAAAAATATAACCGTAACCTATTTATAGAAACAATGTCTAATTAAAGAAACAGACTTATAATTCAAATTTCAAAAATCAACCTTAAAAACAGTAGTCTATTTATAGGAAAAAAATAAATTTTAAAAAGAAATTGAATGTTTATTTAAAGCTAAATTGAACAAATGATAACTGAAAAATCAAAGAATATGAACTTCAAAACATTGATAATTTAATAAGAATAAAACACACTATATATATAAAAAAAATAATATAGGATGATGTTCATCAATCAACCTTAAAAACGAAGGAGAGTTGTTTATAGGATCCATAACTGCAAAGGAAGTAAGCAATTTTTTTAAAAATATAACCGTAACCTATTTATAGAAACATGTCTAATTAAAGAAACAGACTTATAATTCAAATTTCAAAAATTAACCTTAAAAACAGCAGTCTATTTATAGGAAAAAAATAAATTTTAAAAAGAAATTAAATGTTTCTTTAAAGCTAAATTGAACAAATGATAACTGAAAAATCAAAGAATATGAACTTCAAAACATTGATAATTTAATAAGAATAAAACACACTATATATATCAAAAAAAATATAGGATGATGTTCATCAATCAACCTTAAAAACGAAGGAGAGTTGTTTTTAGGATCCATAACTGCAAAGGAAGTAAGCAATTTAAAAAAAAAATATAACCGTAACCTATTTATAGAAACAATGTCTAATTAAAGAAACAGACTTATAATTCAAATTTCAAAAATTAACCTTAAAAATGTAGTATATTTATAGGAAAACAATAAATTTTAAAAAGAAATTAAATGTTTCTTTAAAGCTAAATTGAACAAATGATAACTGAAAAATCAAAGAATATGAACTTCAAAACATTGATAATTTAATAAGAATAAAACACACTATATATATCAAAAAAAAATATAGGATGATGTTCATCAATCAACCTTAAAAACGAAGGAGAGTTGTTTTTAGGATCCATAACTGCAAAGGAAGTAAACAATTTTTTTAAAAAATATAACCGTAACCTATTTATAGAAACAATGTCTAATTAAAGAAACAGACTTATAATTCAAATTTCAAAAATTAACCTTAAAAACAGTAGTCTATTTATAGGAAAAAATAAATTTTAAAAAGAAATTAAATGTTTCTTTAAAGCTAAATTGAACAAATGATAACTGAAAAATCAAAGAATATGAACTTCAAAACATTGATAATTTAATAAGAATAAAACACACCATATATATCAAAAAAAAATATAGGATGATGTTCATCAATCAACCTTAAAAACGAAGGAGAGTTGTTTTTAGGATCCATAACTGCAAAGGAAGTAAGCAAATTTAAAAAAAAATATAACCGTAACCTATTTATAGAAACAATGTCTAATTAAAGAAACAGACTTATAATTCAAATTTCAAAAAATTAACCTTAAAAACAGTAGTCTATTTATAGGAAAACAATAAATTTTAAAAAGAAATTAAATGTTTCTTTAAAGCTAAATTGAACAAATGATAACTGAAAAATCAAAGAATATGAACTTCAAAACATTGATAATTTAATAAGAATAAAACTCACTATATATATCAAAAAAAAAAAAACAATACCAAAAACATTTAAAAAATATGATAAACTAACCTTTGTTGCTTGACGAATGGTGGGATTCAGATTGTTATAACGGATGTAAGGAATCGCATGAAAAAATACAACAACCAAAATCATTAACTGCGATAAATGTGGAATAGATGATTAAGAAAAAACCCGGAAACTTGATTTTTTACATAATAAAAATCAACAAAAAACATCTGATGTAGATTTTGGTTTAAGAAAAAAATAAACATGTTCAATCTCTTAGATTAAAGATGTATACTACATAAACAACAGAGTAAAACAACATACCTTCAAGATTTATGGTCGGATCTACAAAATCAGAAAAAAAAAGAAGTTAATAGAGTTAAAAAAAATTAAACATGTTCAATCGCTTAGATTAAAGATGAATACTACATAAACAACAGAGTAAAACAGCATACCTTCAAGATATATAGGCGGATCTACAAAAATCAGAAAAAAAAGTTAATAGAAGTAGAAAGAACAAAGATTCAACATACCTTTAAATACAAAGGAATAACATAAATTCAACATCAGATCTTCATTCGGAACATATAATAACAAAGATTTAAGTTCAATTTGGCGTACGGAATAACATAAAATCAACATCCGATCTTCATTCAGAACATATAATAACAAAGATTTAAGTTCGATTTGGTGTATTTACCTTTGATCTTAATTCAATGTTGTAAATCCGGTGAGAAGATGACGATTCTAGAAGAAAGAGAAGAGAGAAGAGTAAAGTTGTGGTAGGTATCTATGATTGTTATGACCATTCACATAGGTTTTATATGATCCGAATATATGCAAAAACAAAAGACCCGACCCAAAAATAAAACGGATCCCGCCTCTTTTGTATAGAAATCGTGAATGTAGAAACTAAAATGTGATTTCCCTCCTAAACTAAAATGCCACATCAGCCAAGATGGCCAATTACAAATGCCACCTAGCCCAAATCAATCTCATTTATATATATATATATAGATTTATCTTTAGTCCATCAAATTCTTCATTAAAATTTGAATCTAATTGCAACTTTGGGTTTGATGTTCGGTACTCTTATTTTTGGAATGGGAAACACCACGCTTGAGTCGAATGGGTTACTAAATTGACTGTAACTAAACTAACCCAAGTGCATCACGCACGGTAAATTGCCGGCACAACGCGCCTGCTTTGAAACCCCTAGTTTAATATATAACCCAAATGCAAAAAAAAAGAAAAAAAAAAAGAAATTACTAAATGAGATCCCATTTTATTAATACACAATGAATGGCTAAGCACTTTTCACTAGTTTGTTTAATAATAGATTTAACCCGCTCTGTTGAATACTATAAAATTTCATTATATGGAAAATTAAAACAAATCGTTCACATAAAAAAAAGTTAAACCAAATATTATTTTAAATACACACAAGGTAATAAAATGTTCTTAATATACTAATATACGATAAAATTATAGCATATCTTGTTTGTACTGGTCTTTAAAATTCTACATATTATTAGATTTTATATTGATAACTATCTTAAACATGAAAATCAGGTTTTTCCAACTATCTTAAACATGAAAATCAAGTTTTTCCACCTACGACCCCTAGTAATTTCATGAAAATGTAGTGACCGATGTCGAAGAGTCACTAAAAAATACGAGTAAAACTCAAACCCAACTACCTTATTAGATAGGGTAAGTTCGGGTGTCGAACTACGAGGAGTACTGTGGAAAGTGTTGTTGTTTAATTGTTCTTTACTAATTAACCAAATTACTAAAAAAAAAAAAGAATCGGTTGTTTAAGAGTTGTTTTAAAAACTAAATTAACTACGGGTTGTTAACAGTTGGAGAAAAAGTGACTCCTCCAAGTTTGAGATTCAAAGTGGGTTCAAGTGATTACTTTTTATTGAGAAAACCACATAGACATGATTAAAATAATTAAATAGTTAATTGTGATACATGAGGACTAAGTACTTTGATTGCAAAACAACGAAATGTTATCACACGATCATCAATTGAACATTACCAAACCCAATCCATATCTAGTATATCCCAATTACTAGAATTCTTGGGAATTGAAAGAATTAAAAAGAGGTCTTAGATAAAATCAATGGTTTACAATCAAACTAACAAATTACTAAGCAAAAAGCATCGAATACTTAGATTGCCAATCTTAATTACAAAGAAAAACCGAAAACAATCATCCACTTACAAGAATCATCCACTCGGAGGAAACCACGAAGAAATTAGCCGCTCATTCTTGTTAATGATCTTCAATCTTGATGTTGGAGTGCATTATGAATGATGGAATGATAATTAGATGGTGTGGAATGATGGAAAAACTTCAAAAAGAACCCCAAAATTTGCCCCCTAGGTTGTGCCCCCTTGTTGGAATGAATGAGATATCAAACCCCTATTTTTTCACATGTTTTTAATCAATTTTCGTAGCACAGCACCGTAGCATACACCAGAACAGCCTGAGCCGTAGCCTACTGCTGACACATTATTCACAACACTGTTTTCTTCATAACTTCTTTGTTTTAAGTCCGTTTTCCTCGCCGTTTTCATCCACGTCTTCGTAATTCACCCCTCTATTGTGTCATATCCAAAGATCTTCAATACCACTCCATATTTTACCCTGAAACACGTCCAATCTTTATATTTAACCTACAAAACATCAACTTCTCATACTTATTCAATTCCACACATTTAAATACATAAAAACTCATAAACTTAATCATTTAAACATGTTAAACACCATTCCATCACATCCCCACACTTGATATTTGCTTGCCCTCAAGCAAATCCATTCGAAACACTATAACAAAACGAACAAATACTCCAACTACCCCTACCATGATTTGAAGTAGATCTGTTAATTCAACAAGTAAAAGTGTATGTATTTTAAAAACAGAACACGCCTAACCAAACCTAACATTCTTTCAGCTTTTATTCTCATGCAACACACCCCTCAAAATTTTCACTCCTCTCAGTTTATTATCGTTTAATATCTGAACTAGCATGTAGTACACTAGTATTAATCACTCAAAAACTGAATATGTAACTCGTACTCATAAGCTTGTATGACAATCACACTCCCACTATAACACATAACACCGCACATATCAAAACGAATTACAGGTTTTGAGCTCGGGTAAAGGTAGGAATTTTTTGCTATTTAAGTGGCTAAAAAGAAAGGGATAAACCAAACCGTGACAATATTTATTCACATTGAACTAACTAAAACTGTGGGTTATTTTCGACCCATATTGTATATGATACTAACATATTTTTTTTTCTCGGTCATTTGACCCATTTGTTTTGCTGTATTTTCTATTCTTTTTTTTCATGTTTTTTCTTTTCATAACAAATATCTAAACACACAAATTGTCCTTCACGGTTGGTAATTGAAGAGGTTTAACTTGGGTTTAACAAATGAAAACCTATACGACTCAAGATTGGCTACTAAGGGTAATTTTTGGGTAATCAGGTAAACAAATAAAAGGTGTAAAAGAAAAAAGGGAATACTAATGCCTATATCCTCTATGTGCATATACAGTCTCAGCATGTATCAAACCACACAAGTTCTAAAACAGAGCAACATATGGCCTACTCTCATCAAATGAATGTATAAATATTTTAAATCCAACTAACAACTCTAGTAGGCTAAAGAATCTCAAAAAAGTGGGGAAATAAGGTTACTGATGTGTGCATGCATTTATTGCGCCACTAGCTTGTTACCCCTAGTTAGGAAAGTTCTACACATTTTCTATAAAATACTTGTTGAAAAGGGTTCATAGTGCATCTCAAAGAATTTAACCATGACAAAGGACCTCTACCCAAACAAGTCGGAACAAATTGGCATATACAGAACACTCGCTTTTGTGCCTGATTAGATCACTTAAAAGCAAACAATTAAAAAAATATTTATTCACATTTTCCCTCATCCCCACACTTGTGATACATTGTCCCCAATGTATACGTTTTTAGCTCAAAACGTGTTGCTTACAAATTCATTCCATTTATCACATTCATAAGTGACTAATTCAAACCACCAACCAAACCAAACACATAAAAAAATACCATTCCCACAATAACAACACCACCAAGTTTAAGAAATAACTAAAACACACCAAAAAGAAAGCAAATAAAAATGGTTCACAGATCCACCCGACCACCTATGCCTATGAACAACCAAAATAAGAAGTCACGAAAGAACACATGGACCTGATTGGTGATTAGAGAGTGTTCAATGATTTTGTGGCTTTGGGTCTCCAAAGATGGACGTCATATCCTTGGGTCTCCAAAGATGGACGCCATATCCTTAAACCCATAACAATTCCAATCAAGCTTATATCTTGTTTCTTCTCATCCTTTGGTGTTTATAAATGCTATATTAAGCTTCAATTGCAACCAATTTCACTCCAAAGTTAAAATCCTCTATTTGAAAAATTAGGGTTCGTCACCTCTCGAAACAGATTTCATACAAATATGAACGACTTTCGAAAAAACAAACACTAGGGTTCTGTTCTCCTTGAAAAACTAAGCAATAAAGACTATAAATTCACTTAATTCGGTGAAGAGATGAGAAAGACAGAGATGGAAGTGGGTTATGAAGGTTAGGGTGTAAAGAGAAGATGAAGAATGATGATGGAGTGAAAGATGATTGGAATCGTGGGTATTCACATGAAAGTCGGGTATAATTTATATGAATTCTATAAAATTTTCGGGCTAAAACCCAGACCCGACCTGTTTTGCGAATCCCGAACCTGCGTTTAACACATGTATCGTGTAACCTACAACACATTCGTAGGCCCCGTGTCTCTTGTCTGCTTCTGTTTGTCTTTTCCTTCATGGAATCTGGAGTGGGGCACGTCCCCACGCCTTGGTGGCACGACCCCGTGCTTATCTTCTGATTTTTGTTTTTGGTCTTGGGGTGAAGCTCAGAGGGTTGGTATGATGTATCAACTTCCCTTTTTTTTGTTTTATGTTGGTTTTTACCGTTAATTTGTTTTTTGTACATTTAAGCTTTTTAGTCCTAAAAAATCAAATGTATTCAAAGAAACACACTTTTCCGACATTAGTACATAAAATGATTGATTTTATGTAACAACCCCAACTCTTGAATGTTCTTTTATTACTATTATTTCAATCGTAAACGCGTTTACTCCGAGATTCGATTAATACCAACGGGTTTGAACTATATTCTAAACGCAGTTTACATCACACTTTATCACTTATTTATCGCATTTAAACGCTTATTACTTGAACACTATCGCAACGCAAACTCAACGCAAACTCAAAACGCGGATTATTTTTATTATTTATGTCATTTGTGTGTTTACTTATTTAGTATGTTATTTTGTTATCAACGCATTCGCTTAAAACGCTCAAATGCTCACGCTCGCAACCCGACTTATCACACAACTCGATTTATCACAATAAAACACAACGCAATGTAACACTTAATACCATCCCTAAACGAATCAAAGTTGGAAACTAACAAAATACAAACACAGCTGTCCGAATGGGCCATCCGCCCGGGTGAAGCCCATCCGTCCGGATGGAGTCCATCCGGATATAGGTCATCCAAACACAACACAAGTCCTCACCCTAAAACTATAAATATAGGCCTTGTGTCTTCATTTCAACTCTTCTAATCCCCTCATCCGCTCTCAGAGATTCCGGCTGTGATTCAAGAGTTATTGTAAGCATTCTCTTCCGATTTCAATCTTCATTCCACTCCTACTACATCTTCTTGCACCATAATCACACACACCTTAACTTTTCTCAAAATCATCGATTTTCAACCCCTCGAAGATGGTTTCCACATTTTTTCCTAGGCAAACTGCTGTGGAGCATCATTCAATCAAGACGAATCAAAGTTTTAAGAGATTATAACATTTTACAACTTATTTGTGAACTTGTCTTCGATTTTGTTATACAACGTTGGTGAAATCAGGAACCCGTCAGACGCTCGACTCCTCTCATTGTCGAGGGCCGGCGCTAGGGTTACTTTTCACCAAGGAGATGGTCCGGTTAATATAACAACCGTCTAATTTCTATTCGAATTTAATAAAATATATACATGATTTTATATAAATGGTACTTTACTTCAACACAAGTACAAAATTTAGGTTTTTAAAGTAATCACATACTAGTTAACTGCTAACTAGTTTGAACATTCAAAACATGATTAGTAAATCGTTTACATCATAACATTGTCTAAACAGAGTTAATTTACGCGGAAGCTTCAAAAGTTCGTGTTCGGTTCTTCAAAAACTTGCTTGACCGCCATCCGTATTCTTTCAACACCTAGAAACTGAAATGTTTACATAAAAACTAGTATTAGAGTTCTTAGAAATATTACATAATCGAAACTACGATCAAAACGGATTCGATTAGCTATAATATGCAAAAAATTACAAAAAATTCTGGGCTCTACCGTAACTTACGGTAGATACCGTAAGTTACGGTAGTCACTTGATGATTCTGGTCTACCGTAAATCAGTAGTGATCCACCGTAAAGCTTTTGATCTCTACCTTAAGTTACGGTGGATACCTTAACTTACGGTAGTCCCTGCAAGTTTATGTTTTGATTGATTTGATAATAAAGCCCAACCCAAACTCTCGGATTTCTCATTCTTACAAACCAACATGTTAAATTCTCGTATTCTAATATGTCGTTTATCAACAATTACAAAAGACCAATTTACTATATCACGAAGCATTCGACACGCATTAATCGATTATTCGACCCATTTGGCTCATCTACGGAATCCTCCATTATGATGACTACCAACAAGTTGTAACCAATCCTGGTCTTATTAATCAATATAGCGAACATTATCACTTTAAATTAAGACAACCCTTATTCTACAATTCACTATACTTATGCAATTATCAAAGTTTACTCAATGTAACGAATCAAGTTACATACCTTCAATGTACGCCTTTCAAACGCAAGTCACCACTGGCTTGTCCGCTCGACGCTCCGATATCCTTTCCTATAGAGTTCAACCATAGCATGTTTAGAACTCCTTTTCAATTATACATTACATAATCCGCCCAAACATCACAATACGTGTTTTTAACTTAATTTACAGTTTCGAGCCTTCTTTGAGGCATTTCTGCAAACACTTATAGGGCAGAATTTTATATCATTTATATTCTAGTTCATGGCTTGTCTCTTGGCCTCGATTAACATTAATTTAGCTACCACATATAGAATTAAGCATGAAATTTTCACAAATCAGTTCCTATGAATCAATTTACGCCAGGTTAGCCTTCTAAACTCTAGTGTTCATCATTTTCTCACAAAACCCATGAATCACCTTCAATGTGTTCATGAGATTTTCAGAATTTAGGCATGATTTCACATATTGTTGTCTAGGTTTTACTCCTACACACTATATCATTCCTATTCTACTCAAATAACAAACATGCATCATCAAATTTCAGATTTCCCAAATTCATGAGAATTTCAAGTAGAGAATTCTCATCAAATTTTACATACCTTATAACCCTCTTGCGATGAGGATCACAAATCTCAGCTCGGATTTCGTTTTGGATCAGATTTGAACCTTCAATTTGAGAGTTTGGTGAATGTTAGGGTTTTTGAGAATGGGGGTCGCCCTTCTCCTGCTTTTGATCGAACCAGACATCACAAGAGTGTGTTTGGTTTTTGTTTTATGTAATTAAGTTTCATATTTAACAACATAGGCCCCTCAACTTTCTTTTGGTTTATAATTTAGGCTTTTTACTTCATTCATGTGTTACTACAAGACTCCTAACTAACCGGGTTATTTATCCTAGTTAGCTTATTCTCGTTTATTTTACACTTTATAATTCTAATATAAAGTTTTACATTTTTGGGGTGTTACAAGTCCACCCCCTTAAAAGGGGTTCGTCCCCGAAACCAGAGTACGTACCGAATAGTGTAGGGTAGAGACGTCGCATCTCTTCTTTGAACTCCCATGTAGTGTCCGAACCTTTCATATGCTCCCACTTGATCTTGAGATGATCAATTTGTTTGTTTCGCAAGTACTTGACCTTTCGATCTAAAACCTCCAATGGCTTTACCGCATAATTTAGGCTATTATCCACCTCGATATCGTCGTAATGGATATAAGTTGTTTCCTCTGCTAGACATTTCCGCAATTGCGATACGTGAAACGTGCCATGTATTCCCCTCAACTCTTCCGGTAACTCGAGGCGATAAGCCACCTTGCCAACCCGTTCAATGATTTTAAATGGCCCGATAAACCTCGGGCTTAGTTTTCCTCTTTTTCTAAACCGGATGATCCCCTTCCTTGGAGATACCTTTAACATAACCTTGTCACTGACTTGGAATTCGATTGGTCTCCTTCTTTTATCCGCCTACGACTTTTGTCGATCCTGAGCTGCCTTCAAGTGAGCTCGAACCACGTCGATTTTCTCATTAGTGGCTTGGACAACATCTTTATGTGCAAGCTCTCGTGGACCAACTTCACCCCAACACACCGGGGTTCTGCACTTCCTACCATATAGCATCTCGTACGGTGCCATTCCGATGCTCGTATGGTAACTATTGTTATACGAAAATTCGGCCAAAGTTAGATAAACATCCCAACTTCCGCCGAAATCGATAATACATGCCCGTAACATATCCTCCAGTGTCTATATTGTTCATTCACTCTGCCCATCCATCTGGGGATGGTAGGCGGTGCTAATGAAAAGTTTCATTCCCATTTGTTCTTGAAAATCTCGCCAAAAGTTTGAAGTGAACCGGGTATTTCTATCCGACACAATAGATACCGGTATTCCATGACGTGCCACTATTTCGTTTGTATATACCTCGGACATCTTTTCTGAAGTATATGTTTCGCGTATAGGAATAAAATGTGCACTCTTCATCAATCTATCCACAATCACCCATATAGCGTCAAATCCCCGAATCGTTTTAGGTAGTTTGGTCAATAGGTCCATAGTGATATGTTCCCATTTCCAAACCGGGATCTCCAGGGGTTGCAGTTTCCCATAAGGTTTCTGGTGTTCCGCCTTGACTTGTAAGCAAGTCAAGCACTTCTCCACATATTTCACCACATCCCTCTTCATTCCGGGCCACCAATAGTTTTGTTTCAGATCATTGTACATCTTGGTCGCACCCGGATGAATAGAATATCGGGATTTATGAGCTTCATCAAGTAGAAGCATTTTCACCCCACAAGTATTTGTAACCCATATTCTTCCGGATCGAGTCTTCAACCCGTTCTTTCCATCCGACAAATCTTTTAACTGGCCGATTATTCTCTCCTTCTTCCAGTTCTCCTCTTTCACTGCTTCTACTTGCGCTTCTCGGATACGTTCAAGTATACCCGAGGTCACCACAAGCTGCATCGATCTTACTCGTATTGGGACATAGTCCGCTTTTCTGCTCAGAGCATCTGCCATCACATTTGCTTTTCCAGGATGGTAGTGTATTTCACAGTCGAAATCCTTCACCGTTTCTAACCATCGCCTCTGTAGCATGTTTAACTCCTTCTGATCGAAGAAGTATTTTAGGCTCTTGTGATCGGTGAATATGGTGCACTTTACCCCATACAAATAGTGCCTCCATATTTTTAACGCAAATACCACCGCATCTAATTAAAGATCATGCGTTGGATATTTTTTTTCATGGATTTTCAATTGCCTCGAGGCATAAGCTATGACATTGCCCCGTTGCATCAAAACACATCCAAGCCCCAAAAGTGAGGCGTCCGAATAAACTACCAAGTCCTAGACTCCGTCCGGCAACGTTAATACCGGAGCTTGAGTTAATTTCTCTTTTAGCGTTTGAAACACCCTTTCTTGTTCAACACCCCAAATGAACTTTTCCTCCTTCCGGGTTAACTTTGTTAGTGACGACGCAATCTTGGAGAAATCTTGAATGATTCTCCTATAGTATCCCGCAAGCCCTAAGAAGCTTCTAATTTCCGAAGGGTTCTTCGGGGGATTCCACTTCGACACAGCCTCGATCTTTGACGGATCTACCAATACTCCATCGGCACTTATGATGTGGCCGAGAAATTGCACCTCTCGTAACCAAAAGGCGCACTTAGAAAATTCCGCATACAACCTTTCTCGTCTAAGTGTCTCTAACACCTCTTGTAAGTGATGTGCATGCTCAGCTTCACTTTTCGAATACACCAAAATATCATCGATGAACACGATGACCGATTTATCTAGCATTGGCTTGCAAACCCGGTTCATGAGGTCCATGAAAGCCGCGGGTGCATTTGTTAGCCCAAATGACATCACGAGGAACTCGTAATGTCCGTATCGCGTGCGGAAAGCCGTCTTCGGCACATCTTCCTCCTTGACCTTTAGTTGATGATACCCCGATCTAAGGTCAATCTTTGAACATCAGTTCGCACCTTGTAATTGGTCAAATATATCATCTATCCTCGGAAGAGGGTATCGGTTCTTTACCGTGAGTTTGTTTAACTCCCGGTAATCGATACACATGCGCATGCTTCCGTCTTTCTTTTTCACGAACAGTACCGGTGCGCCCCAAGGAGACACACTCAGCCTTATGAATCCTTTGTCAAGCAGGTCTTGAATCTGGGACATCAACTCTTGTAATTCTGACGGTGCGAGTCGGTACGGTGCTTTAGCTACAGGTTTTGCGCCCGGAATCAATTCGATTCCGAACTCTACTTCCCGTTCGGGCGGTATCCCCGGTAAATCTTTCGGAAACACATCTTCGTAATCCCGTACTACCGGTACATCTTCAACCTTCAGTGATTCCTTCTCGGGCTCATTCGCGTATATCATAAATGCCTTGCATCCTTTCTTCATAAGCTTGTGTGCTTTCAACATCGAGCATATTATGGGGTTACCTCCTTTTTTGCCATAAATAGTGACTTGTTTTCCACTCGGAGATGTTAGCTTTATCTCCTTAAGAAAACAGACGACCTTTGTGTGGTGCTGAGATAGCCAATCCATCCCAACGACTACTTGAAACTCCCCCATTGACATCGGGATTAGGTCTATTAAGTATTCTTCATCATCGATGCTTAATTTGCAGCCTCGACAAATGTCACAAACTATAAAACTTTTGTTGTGCCCTATTTCAACTTCTAAGGGTACAAATAATTTCTTCAATACAAATGAAGGATGTCGAATAAATCCATGTGAAATGAAAGATTTATTCGCACCTGTATCAAACAGTACACGTGTAGGAATTGAGTTAATTGTGAATATACCTGAGACCACATCGGGTTCTGTCTTTGCTTCAACAGCGGTAAGTTGGAAGGATCCAGCCTTCGCCTTTGGAGCCTCCGTTGGAGATTCTTTTGTGTCTCTCTTCCCAACCAATTCAGGGCATTCAGACTTTTTGTGGCCGGGCTGATAACATTTATAGCAAACGGAAACTTTTCCGGGACATAGCGATGCAGTGTGCCCGGTCTTCCCACATACCGGACACGGCTTATCTTTGAAGCGGCACTCACCCTTGTGCCCCTTTCCACACACCTTGCAACTTGGTGACCCGCCTTTAGCATCCACCTTCTTTCCCAATTCTCCAGTTCGAGGTTTCTTTGTAGGACTTGGATTCACATCCTGTGCCCTTCGGTCACCCCTTTCAACTTATTTCTTCAACTCGATTTCCCGTTCCCGAGCAACGTTTATGATTTCGGTAAGGGTCTCATATTTTGAAGGATTCATAAACTCCCTATATTCAGCGCTCAACATGTTATAGT
>JARYGA010055899.1:0-29384 GCA_030545235.1 Helianthus tuberosus
CAACAGGCTTCTCCATGAAGTGTAGTGTTTCATTTACTTGAGGGTCATCGAGAGGTACAATTAAATCATGCTCAGCCAGGCACTTTCGGAGGTTTGACACATGGAAAGTTGGGTGGATGTTACTATGTTCCTCCGGTAGTTCGAGTCTATAGGCGACTTTTCCGATCCTTTCCAGAATCTTAAAAGGTCCAACATATCGAGGCGCTAGTTTCCCTTTCTTTCCAAATCTGACCACACCCTTCCAAGGTGATACCTTTAGAAGTACGTAGTCGCCAACGTCAAATTCAAGGGGCTTGCGTCGTCTATCGGCGTAACTTTTCTGTCGACTTCGAGCTTTCAACAAGTTGTTTCGAATTTGGAGGACTTTGTCAGTCGTTTCTTGCAATAGCTCAGGACCGGTTAATTGCGAGTGACCGATCTCGTGCCATACAATAGGCGATCGACATTTTCTTCCGTGTAACGCCTCGAATGGTGCCATTTGAATGCTGGAATGATAGTTGTTGTTATACGAGAATTCGACAAATGCCAGGTATGCATCCCAATTACCACCGAAATCTATGACACACGAACAGAGCATGTCTTCAAGAGTACGGATCGTTCTTTCAGTCTGTCCGTCGGTTTGAGGGTGGAATGTGGTACTCAGATTAAGCGTAGTACCAAGAGCTGCTTGAAACATTTCCCACAGTCGTGAGGTAAACCGAGCATCACGGTCAGAGATGATGTCGCGAGGTGTCCCATGATTACAAATGATCTCGTTGGTGTAGATTCGGGCTAATCGTTCTACCTTGTAGTCTTCCCGTATTGGCAAAAAGTGAGCTGATTTGGTTAGATGGTCAACAACATCCCAGATGCTGTCGTGACCTGATGACGTGTGCGGAAGCTTGGTTATGAAGTCCATAGCTATACTCTCCCACTTCCACATAGGGATCGGTGGTTGTTCGAGTAAGCCAGAGGGTCTTTGGTGTTCAGCCTTAACTCTTGCACAAGTCAGGCACTTCCCAACGTAGAGAGCAATATCCCTTTTCATGCCAGGCCACCAGTACTTGTAGCGAAGGTCCTGGTACATTTTATCGGCACCAGGATGAATGGAATATCGGGATTTATGGGCTTCGTCCATCAATATATGCCGTAATTTGGTCCGTTTAGGGATCCAAATTTGGTCCAGAAAGTGGAATATCCCATTCGACTTATTTACAAGCTGGGCTCCATCGTGGTAGATTCTTTCCTTCTTCAGAGTGCGTTCATTAAAACAAGCATGTTGGGCTTCGCGGATGAGAGTTTCGAGATCGTATTGGGCTTGGACGTTACGAATGCTGAGCAAATAACTCCGTCTGCTGAGAGCGTCGGTAACGACATTTGCTTTGCCTGGGTGATAACGAATCTCACAGTCGTAAATGTTGAGAAGTTCTACCCATCGGCGTTGACGCATATTAAGTTCTTTCTGATCAAAGATATGTTGTAGGCTCCTATGATCGGTGAAGATCGTACACTCGGTACCATACAGGTAGTGTCGCCAAATCTTTAACGCAAAAACAACTGCGCCTAGCTCGAGATCATGGGTTGTATAGTTCTTCTCGTGGATTTTGAGCTGACGAGATGCATAAGCTATAACTTTGTCCCGCTACATAAGAACACACCCAAGACCAAGGTTGGAAGCGTCACAATAGACAATGAAATCGTCGTTTCCGTCGGGTAGAGTGAGAACAGGAGTATTGCAAAGCATGTGCTTGAGGGTTTGGAAAGTGGAATCTTGTTCAGTTCCCCAAACAAAAGGCTTGTCTTTATGCGTGAGAGCGGTAAGCGGCACGGCGATCTTTGAGAATCCTTCGATAAATCGTCGATAATAGCCCGCTAGTCCGAGAAAAGAACGGACTTCAGACGGGTTCTTAGGTGTAATCAAGCTCTTAACGGCTTCAATCTTCACAGGATCGACGTGAATACCTTGACTATTGACAATGTGACCCAGAAACTGAACCTCCTCCAGCCAAAATTCACACTTGGAGAACTTGGCATAGAGTCGATTCCCCTGGAGTAGCTCGAGAACCAAACGTAGATGTTGCGCGTGTTCGGCTTTCGACTTGGAATAGATCAAGACATCGTCGATGAACACGATGATGAAACAGTCGAGATATGGTTTACACACACGATTCATCAGATCCATGAAAACCGCGGGTGCGTTGGTTAAACCAAAAGGCATAACAACGAATTTGTAATGGCCGTATCGAGTGCGAAACGCGGTTTTGGGTATATCCTCCTCTTGTATGCGTAACTGGTGATAGCCTGAGCATAGATCGATCTTCGAGAAACACGTAGCGCCTTGTAGTTGATCAAAAAAATCATCAATGTGAGGCAGGGGATAGCGGTTTTTGATAGTTAACTTATTCAATTCCCGGTAGTCGATACACATCCTGAATGACCCATCCTTCTTTTTGACGAAAAGGACTGGCGCGCCCCAAGGAGAGGTGCTCGGGCGAATGAAGCCTTTCTCAAGTAATTCCTGGAATTTGTTCGAGAGTTCACGTATTTCAGACGGTGCGAGTCGGTAGGGAGCTTTGGCAACAGGGTTGGCTCCAGGAATGAGGTCGATACGAAAGTCGATATCACGACTTGGCGGTAGGCCGGGAAGGTCGTCAGGGAACACATTAGGAAATTCACGAACCACGGGAACGTCTTTCACTTCTGTCTTTCCTTTCTTTTCCTTCTCCGCTACTACAATGTTAGCCAAGAAAGCTCTGTATTCCTTGCGGAGATACTTGCTAGCTTGGAGACAAGACATGAGTTTGAGGCCTTTCGAAGCAATTTCACCATAGACACACAATAAATCACCATTCGCGAGCGAGAATCGAATCATCTTATCGAAACACACAACTTCAGCATGGTTTTCGCAAAGAAAGTCCATGCCTACTATGATGTCAAAACTTCCAAGTTGCATCGGGATGAGGTCGATTGGGAAGATGTGATTGTTGAGCTCAAGAGTACAATCACGAAGAACAGAATTAACGGCGACGGTTCTTCCGGTAGCGACTTCAACATCGCACGTCGAGGGGAGATAGAAGCGTTTACGACTAAGAAGTTTCTCAAATTCAAACGACACAAAGCAGTTATCGGCTCCAGTATCAAACAAACACGATGCATAAATACCATTCACGAGGAACGTACCATTGACCACGTTGTTGTCAGCCTGGGCTTGGCGCACGTTGATGTTGAAAGTTCTGGCGCGTGCGGCTTGTTGCTGCTGCTGAGGCTGCTGCTGATGGTGTTACTGCTGCTGCTAGGGCTCTTGTTTCACAACCCTATTCGGGCATATGTTTACAAAGTGGTTGGGATCACCACATGCGAAGCAGACTCGGGCGTTGACCGTGGGGGCCTGAGCCGCTTGTTGGCCTTGTGGGGCTGGGAGCAGAGCTTGATGAGCAGTGGCTTGAGCTGGTGCTTGACAGGGACCAGTACGGAAATTGGTAGTGAAGTGGTCGTACATATTGCAGTGAGCACAGAAACGACAGGCGAGACCCACCGGGTGATGATAAGAGCAGGTTGGGCAAGCCGGGTGGGGGCCTGTGTATGCACGCTTTGCTGGCGGTGCATAAGTAACTGGTGCTGGTCGGTGGTGAGAGTGCTGCTGAGCCGGTACGGCTTGAAGTGGAGCAGCAGTGGTAGTGACAACACAGTTCTTGTTGCTGGAGCTGCTGTTGTTGTTCTTCTTCTTACGGCGTGAGGGTTTTGACGATTGAGCGGCGGCGGTTTCAGCGGTTGGTGCGGTGGTGACTTGGTGCAGATTCTTCGAAGTTTTATCCCAAAAACCAGCTTTTACCCGCTTGTCGTTGATTTCGGCGGCAAGCAAGTAAGTTTCTTCGATCGTTGCAGTCTTTGCGGCATGCACAAAATCCGCAACACAGTCGGGTAGAGCTCGGATGTACTTCTTGATCGCCATGTCAGACGTCTTCACTTGATCAGGACAGATGATGCTGAGCTGCTTAAAGCGAGCAGTCAGGGCAGCGTTGTCACCTTCCTTCTGCTTAATGTTCCAGAATTCGTCCTCCATCTTTTGGCGTTCATGGGGAGGACAGAACTCATCCATCATGATGGCCTTCAACTCTTCCCACATCAGCTCATAAGCTGCATCATTCCCGCGTTTGTTCCTCTCCACCAGTCTAATGCGCGGGACTGGAAGACGCCGGTAGCGTTTAGAGTGCGGAGATTTTCCGGACATCCACTCTGGCGCAGAGTGACTTCGATGGAATCGAACCATTGAAACATAGCTGTCGGGCCATCTTCTCCAGTGAATTCCTTCGGACCGCAAGCCTTGAACTGCTTGAAGCTGAAAGCAGTTTTGGTAGCAACTTTAGGAGCTTCGGTTCTAGACTCCTCAGATGATTTGCTGACGTTCTCATAAATCTTACTCACGATCTGAGGCACAACCTTGGCCACTTGTTTCGCGAGGATGGCAGCAAGGCATTTGTCCCTCTGTTCTTGACGAGAGAGTCGTGGGTGACGGGGTCCAGATGATGGTCCAGTTGACATTGTCTGCAACAGACATCGTCATAGGTCTCAGACACATCATAATCGAATCTCACCTCACACGTCTAACACTTACTAAAGCTCAGGAACACAGTGAAACATACATCACATAAACACAAAGGCACATAATCACAGATTCACATAAGCACAGAAGCACGTAAGCACGTAGAGCACAGAAGCACATACGCATGTAATCACAAGAGGTAGTCAGACTACAGAAACCTATCATTCAAAGTCTACGGGCGTTCGAGAATGGCGATCACGAATAACTTGTCGAGTAGTATAGTATAAGCGTATATCATAGCATAAGGTTGTCCATAATTTACCGATTTGTCAGCGTTTTGAGATAGGAATGCAGTGCGAGTCATGCGTGTCGATCGAAGTGAAAGCAAAAGTCGAATAAGTCTCCAGAATTAAACACATAAACAGATAAACACACATATAAACGCATAAAATCGACGAATCATCAGAGTCGGCAGTTGCGGACTCAGAATCGAAACACGTAAAATCAAAAGATGGATTGTCTACGGCTATTCAGTCATCGACTTACCAAAGTGACTCGACTATTCACAAGGACTTGTTGTACACATTTTGACCTTCAGGACTGTGCCTTTGCCTCGATTCTTGGGCGTTTGGCACATATCCCGTTAGTCATACCGTGACTTCAGGTCGTTGGAGTCCGTCGAGACCTTGGTGAGAGTTTTGTAAAACCAAGTAAAAGTCAGAACAAGTCGTCAAGGTTAGGGTTTCACCCCTGGCTTAAAAACTTTGTTCCTGTCTTTGATGAAATAAAAGAGAATTGTGCGTCAAAGTATGGATTTCACTCCTGGTTCAACGCAAGTTCTCGTGTTTATAGGTGAAAATGTGGGTTGATCAAGCAATTCAGTCGAGAGTTTGCAGTTTTCACACCTATTCTCAACTTAATCGCTTATTCATAATTGAAAATTCGAGTGCAGTGATAGTGTAGCATAGGCGTGAATAGCGAGAAATGGCAGTAAGCTCATACATAATCCCTACTGGATATGCACGAGTCGGTCTGTTGGTTCCTAACTATAGACTAGGTCTCTAAGACTTCGACCCGGACTAGGTCGAGTCTTGCCTAATTCCCTATAGTTATGGCTCTGATACCAATCTGTCACACCCCAACCGATGGCGGAAATATCGGGGCATGGCACTGAGCAAAACAGATTGTCCAGAAGTTTCCATAACAACTATATTTACCAGATATTTAAAGCAACACGTCCCATACCATGTCATAAGTGATAATATAATTATTACAGACAAAATCTAGTCAAATAGTTATGTTCCAACAACTCAGATTTATACATAGATAGTTTATTTATTGGTTTCTAGGACCTCTTTTCCTAGCTTCGATTTCATCACAGCACAGAGAGCATCCTAGACCTTTCCTTGCCTCAAGTTCACAGCAAGCTAAGCATATAAACAACTTAAGCACCTGTCACATACGTTAAAGTAACAGTCAATACACATAGTGTAAAGGTGAGCATACAAGTTTGATAATAGCATATTAGAGTTCGAAATTGATTACGCATAACCAGCACGTACGCATAGTGAAATGAAGCACGTTAGTTATCGACACAGATCTATCGATACCAATGGTTGCGGGTTGACTGCCCGAGGCAGTTCGCGATACATGATTACCACCGTAATCCATGCAAGTAATTGTCCTTAACAACCCCCGAGTGAACGGGGGTGCTGAGTCCAAACTATAGTACTATCGTTGCTAAGGCAGGTAGACAGCATTCCATGTGTAAACATAACAAACAAGCATTCATTAAGCCACGTATAACATGCAGGAATGGTTAGCGTTTAAATATATTGAGTAGTGTGTTCGATGTGATTTCAATATTCGTAACGTATATAACACCCAAAAGTGCATAAGGCAAAAAGGGATCGAGTATACTCACAGCGTTGATGGATTGAAGGGAGCGCGTAGAGCGAGGTTAGCCTGAACAGTTAACGACAGCATAAAAGATAAGCGATGCGTAAAACGAGAAAAGTCACCAAGTGCAGAATGGTGATCCGGTCGGATGGTGATCCGGCCGGTCGGCCATTCGTGCGGATGTTGACTCATTTGGGTGGTTGTCCGTTCGGACGGTCATCCGGTCGGATGACTGTTCGAATGGATTGTTTCTTCCTTTGAGAAGGATGTGTTTGTGTATGGTGGCTTGACTTTTGAAGTTTTCGTTGTAGTATTTAGAAAACAGAGAAGTATCTCTACCCTTCAGGTCGGTCGGTCGAACGGTCGTTCGATCGGGTGGTGACTCGAATGGTGAGGCTTCTCAGGTAGAACAGGTTCACAGCAGGGCGGTCACTCGGTCGGATGTCCATCCGATCGGGTGGCAACCCTGTTACTGAACATGTTGAAAATTGTTTAAGTTTTAAATAAATCAAGATGCAACCTGATCGGACAGTGGGTCGTGCGGATGGCTACCCGGTCGGACAGCGGTCCGATCGGATGACAATTCGTCCCAACGATCTGAACGTGCTATTACTTGATCTTGCTTGAAGTGTTGTAACTTGAGCGAGACGTTGTGATGACTGGTTCAAACAATGGGAACCCCATCTCGTCCCAATGACCTGACCGAACGGGAATCACCCTAGTCCGACAGTGCACGGTCCGAGACGGTTGTTCATGTCCAACCCGAAATCACTATCTCTCGGATGGGACTTGGATCTAGCACTGATACATCACTAAGAATGAGCAGACGATCAGTATTAGCTCCGGTTCCATCGGGTTTGAGTGTATTGAGTGTAAAAGAGTTGAAAGAAAGTTAGGAAAATCATCTTTCAATCCCTTTTACCATGAATATGTTTAGATCTACGAAAGATCTTTGATTATTCATGTGGAAATCCTTCGGATTCAAGTTGTTTTTGGTGGATTGAGGCCAAAACATGAAGTTCTTCAAGAACACCTGATGACGTCATCCTAGAACACCTCGAATCTTGATGATTTCGCGGTTAAAAGTTAAGATTCAAAAGATAGAAAGGTGTAGGAGTGCGTGTAGATTAAGGAAGTACAAGATTTAGGATGAGATCTTACCGGAATTGAGAGAAATCGAAGAAAAGGTGGGGAGCACGAGCTGGTCGGACGTCAGTTGCCAAAAGTAGAAAGTTTGAGAGTGACAAGGGGTATTTATAGGATTCCCAAAATGGAAAGGGCTGGTCGGTTGGATGGCATCTCGCTCGGGTGGCAGCCCGGCCGAGTGGCTCCTCGGTCGGATGGCACCTCGCTCGGGTGGCAGTCCGGCGGGGTGGCTGTTCGGTCGGCTGGCACCTGATTCGAGTGCTCGGCGCGACGAGTTTTGCCATTTCGATTACCGTGTAGCGCGTTGCAATGTGATTCGAGTGAGCGATGCAATAGAGTTGCCTATCAAATTACTTTTAATCCCAACTACTATATCTAACATACAATCATCCTTATTTCGTATTCGTTTGGCGTTTGTGATCCGATTGCGATTGAATTCGATTGCGTTTCGATTGATTACCACACATAACATAAATAAACATGCACAAGTAACACATAAGGCACACACACACGTATAACCATAACCAATGCGTAATTCGAGTTGCGAGTTCGATTGCGATTCGATGTTGATTAAATTAGATTGATAAGCGTTTAGTTGACTTTATCGCATTGTTACTTCCTACAGTTCACAGTCGTACGTCGATTAAATAGCGAATAACACACGTCGATTACTGCGATTATTGACACTTACTCCACATAATACAACTAAAGTTAAACACATAAAAGAAATTCACTATCAGTCAAGTCGCGCGATCGATCGATGACTTTGACCTTGACTTTGGCTTTGACTTCGAAACACGGGGTGTTACAGTGATCGTAATCACGAAGGTTATAATCCCTTGCGATTGCACCTTCTGATTACCACGTTTACTAGTCGAAGTGACGAGTCAAAGTTTCGGTCAAAGATGCTGATAATGTGCATTTTACGACGAAACTATTTTCGGGTATCAAAACTCCAAGTTTTGATACCAAATCAGTTTTATAACTTAGTTAGACATGTTTTAACATGTCTAACTCGTCACTTCAAGTTTAGTGCTTTATTAGGGTCGTAAGTCGAGCGGTCTTGACCACCACTTTGACTTTCCAATCCAACCCGTTTGGTTGATCTTAGGATCCGACCAAACACATTTTTGTGACCATAGTTGTATAGGGAATAATCTACTGAGGTTATACCTTGTGGTCATGTCGTTTGGTTAGTATTATGATAAGTCGCTTCTAGGTTCTTTAAAAATGACCAAAATGCCCTTTTTGCGCATAAATCAATTTTAAGCATATGTAACCAAAGTTTTGACATATGAACTGATGTTACAACATTATAAAACATCTTTTGGCATATAAGACTTATCATAGGACATATTTAACCATCCGATCATATATTTACGCAAATGACCCGTTAAAGTAGCATAAAATACCTTAACGAGTCATAACGGGTCAATAGCACTTAGGATCCTTTCCAAATCAGAATGTTAAGTTTATTAAACCATATCATATGAGTTCGAACACTCATTTGGTTTATAAGACTTCATTTTATCTGATCCGCCGATTAAAGTCCCGACATATTAACATAGTTATCTGATATCAGGACGCACTTGAATCCTCTTGAGCTTTATTTGAATCATTGAACAAGACTTTTACGCAATCCCAAGTGAGTACATAGTCCCCTCTTTTACATTTTCAAATATTTTGGGGTGATTCATATGTGCCTATCATTACTTTCTTGTTTTCATGATTATACATGCTTTGTTTATCTAGTACATATAGTACATGTTTTCAATGACATTTTGCTTCGTATGTTGACCTAGCATACCTAGTACACGGTTTTATGTTAACCTAGCATACCTAGTACATGTTTTCAAAGACATTTTGCTTCGTATGTTGACCTAGCATACCTAGTACATGGTTTCAAAACATTTTCACGACATGCTTACAATGTTTAAGACATTTTGGTGCGTTGAACTCGACAATGATACATTCATTAACATTAATCATGCCGACCGGTAGTATGTAATGGTACCACAGGATTGACAATCCCGTTCCCGCTTCCTAGGTTTGTTTGGAAGTGACCTTAGGGAACGACAGAATCCGATGAACATTTGATAAACCTTTAACCTAATAAAGGTTTATCTGACAATCGACAAGGCTTGAATGTATTCGCCAACAAACCTAATAAATGTTTACTCAATAAAAGCAATGATTTATAAAACAAAACATTTGATTAGACAAAACTCTTGTTCATTCAAAAACATTCTTTTATACAAGACATTTTGGTTACACAAGACATTATTTCCTATGGTTTAAGCAAAGACCTTTTGTTCACCATACAAGACATTGGTTTATACATGACATTTAGCTTACACAAGACATTGGTAATTACATGACATTTGGTTTACACAAGACATTGGTTATTACATGACATTGATTTTCACAAGACATTGTTTTATACATGACACTGGTTTATACAAGACATTGGTTTTTAGTAAGTGATTTAGATAACGAGGCGTGTGTAATATGATAATAGCATGGTGGATACGCCGCTGGTACTTCTTATATATAAGTGCTTTTATTATATTACATATCGTAGCGTTATCTAAACCACTCCAAACAAAGACAAGACATGACATATTTTATACAAGACATGACATATTTTATACAAGACATGACACATTTTATACAAGACATGACATCTTTTATACAAGACATTTTCATTTGATTATTTACTTAACCATGCATCATTTCTTTTAGGGACAATTGCATATTTCCCCTTAAAAAACTGCTTAATTGCGTATTTACCCAACTTAAAATTAAAATTTCATATATCCTCTTCCTTAACTAATATAATTACAAATTTACCCATTTTGATTTATTTTATTAAAAACAAGTTATATAATGACTTTTTAACCTTATTTTTTACTAAAACTTAAAAAAAATACAAATTTATTCATTAACAAAAAGCAAATTTATCAAACATAAAAACATATCCTAGAACATATGAACCAAAAGGAGTAAAGAAGAGAGCGATTGACATTATTTTCATTGCTCCCAATATAGATCCTAGAAAATATGATCAAATAATAACATATAATCAGTTACGATTGTTTAAGTTATTATTTGGTCATATTTTCTAGGATCTGTATTGGGAGCAATGAAAATAATGTCATTCGCTCTCTTCTTTGCTCCTTTTGGTTCATATTTTCTAGGATATGTTTTTGTATTTGATAAATTTGCTTTTTGTTAATAAATAAATTTGTATTTTTTTAAGTTTTAGTAAAAAAATAAGGTTAAAAAGTCATTATATAACTTGTTTTTAATAAAATAAATCAAAATGGGTAAATTTGCAATTATATTAGTTAAGGAAGGGGATATATGCAATTTTAATAGTTAAGGAAGAATATATATGCAATTTTAATTTTAAGTTGGGTAAATACGCAATTAAACAGTTTTTAAGGGGAAATATGCAATTGTTTCTTTCTTTTAAATCATTTTATTTTCATATGATTTCATAAAATAAAACATTTTTTATAAAGGTTCATGTCTACTTTTTAGTTAAACATTTCTTTTAACATCCAAAGCCATGAATCTTCATCACAAAAACCTATGTTTCTCACAGGCATTTTCATGCTCACGTTTCTATTTTCACATATGTTTCAGGAGCGAATGTTCGATGTTGAGCATGCTTCACATAGGGCGGACTTGGGCCTTAGTGACTTAAAAACATGAAAGACAATTTATTTTATGTTTTGTTTCCGTTTATTCCAAGACAATGTAAACAATTAACTTAATAATACAAAACATTATGTACCATGTGTTGTGAAACAATAATCCTGTGACATGACTCCCCGACGTTTCCGCCGCGATTTGTTGTTTTACGCGGTCGGGGTGTGGCAATAATTGTTTACAACACCATACAAACTCACTGCATTTTGGTGAGGCTAACAGAATGCAATGATAAAATTGAACTTTATACGAATAAGAATAACAGTGGGGGAGATAAACAGTAAAACCGATAGTGAATTTACCAGAGTAAATGTGAAGGGATAAGTGGAGGGGTTTTTTTTTTACCGGAGGAGTTAACGGTGACGGAGGATGTGAGGATTCCGGCGGCCATGAGGCTTTAATGTGTGAAGAGAAGACTGGTGTTGTGGTGGTGATAAGGATGAGGTGTTTTAGAGAGAGATAGAGAGATGAGAATAAATTGACAAAATTATCTTCGTGTGCAAGTTTCATGAGAAGATTTAACAAAAAAAATCTAATTGGGTTAGATTCAAAGGACAAAACGTGCAACAAAATTCTCAGTAAAGGGCAAAACCTGTCAAAATTCGTTGAAAAGGACACCGCCTGAAAAAGAGTATAAAATAAATGACAAAACTTGTAATTTTTCCTAGAAAAAAAATAGGCCCCTAACATATTAACCATTTATGTATAAAAAAAATACAACATTAAATGTGACAAAGGTTTATTCTAAAGTAGACTAAATCAAACCTAAATCACATAATCCAAATATCTTATCATATGATATAAGCAATAATCAATTGGACAAAGTGATAAACTTGTCGAGTTGAAAAGTTGAACTCTAATTTGAATGTGATGAACAGGATACTCAATTTTGATTTGGCCCTCAAGATTTGTATAAATGTATTTTGGCTTTTTGGAAAGGAAGGGAAATCCATTTCCCCATTCTAGCCATCATGACGCGTGATATATTAAGCGTCCAAGCTTTTACGGTAGGTTCAGAATTGGCTTTTTTTTCTAAGTGGCACGGTTTTATCCATCTAAAGTATGAGGCTCACTCCAATCGCAATAGAAACGTGCATTTGCTTGAAAGACTACTTGGACATGACATAACATATACAACATATCATGAATCTTGAAGGCGAACTCTATGCGGAAGAACCAATACATGACTACGAAGCATCAACAAAAACACAAGATTAGCCGTAAACAATGAATGCGTAGAAGAATTGAAGACGATGACGGTGATTATACATAAAAAAACAAAATGTATTCGTAGTTTTTAGCATTTTGATTAGCAAAATTTATGTAATGTTAATTCTAAAAAATAAATTAAAACGAAGTTTATTGAGTATATATCACATACTCTAATATTTATTTATGTTTTTTTAGTATCTTTTATAAAACGGTTTTTTTTTTGTCCGATAGCAGGTTAACCGGTTTTTTAACAGGTTATTGGTTAAACCATCTATTTATAACCGGTTGTGTTGTTTTTCTTCTTTTTTTTTCTGCAAATTTTTAACAGGTTATTGGTTAAACCATCTATTTATAACCGGTTGTGTTGTTTTTCTTCTTTTTTTTTTTTTCTGCAAAAAGCTGGTCCGGTTAAATAAACCGGTTTGGTTAGACAAAAAAAAAACTATTTTTTGTTCCGGTTAAATAACCGGTTCGATTGGAAAAAAAATATATTTTTTGTACCTCTAAATGAAACTACTACACATACACAAAAGGGCCAATTGGGCTTGAACTAACCCTAAAAGAAGCCCATAAACATCATCTTAAAGACAGACCCACCCACCCCATCTGGTTAGCAGAGCTGCTTCTCACAAGCTAGGGTTTCATGGCCGCAGCTCCACCAAACTCCGTCCAGTGCTTCGGCAGGAAGAAAACCGCAGTCGCTGTGACTCACTGCAAGGGAGGCCGCCGCCTAATCAAGGTCAACGGCGCTCCAATCGAACTGTTACAGCCGGAGATTCTTCGAACAAAGGCGTTCGAACCGATCCTTTTGATCGGGCGTTCGAAGTTTGCTTCCGTCGATATGCGGATTCGTGTGAAAGGCGGAGGTCACACTTCGCAGATATATGCTATTCGTCAGAGCATTTCGAAAGCACTCGTGGCGTATTACCAGAAGTTTGTGGATGAAGAGCAGAAGAAGGAGATTAAGGATATTCTTGTGAGGTATGATCGCACTTTGCTTGTTGCTGATCCCAGAAGGTGTGAGCCCAAGAAGTTTGGTGGTCGTGGTGCTCGTGCTAGGTTCCAGAAATCTTACCGGTGAACAACACCACAAAACTAACTAATTGTTTTTCAATCACTTTTCTTTTATGAGTTAGATTTTCCATCATTTCAACTTAATTGTTTTTGCTAGACTAGACTTCATGTTGTTAATCATTTTCTTTTAATGAGTTTTATTTTGTTTTTGGATGAATTCACTACATGCTAATGAATAATGGATGCTGTTGGTTTCCTGTATTTAACTTGAGTATTAATCGTTTGTGGTTTAGAATGGATGTTTTGATTGCATGAATACCTCAAATGCACAGAGGTTTAGAGTTGATTCATTAGTATATTGTGGTTTCGTGGCAATAGGAAGCAACCATAGTTATAATTTCACAAACTTATATAAATATAGAGTTAACTTTATACATTTCATATAGGGTAAATTACAGTTTGCGTACCGGATTGCAATGGATGACCTTTAACTTCAATAATTACAGTCATAGTCCTTTATTTGGTTGGAAAAATCAGAACACTCTAGGTCCTTTAGCACTAATTAGGTTAAAATTTTGAGTTAAGGAGGTCATGTGCATTACACATGAGGGTAATTTAGCCATTTTACGTATTAAAAAAATATATAGAGTAAATTACAAGTTTGTCATTTATGTTTGTCCCAAATTTCAGGCGCGGTCCTTTGCCTTTAAATTTGATGACTTTTGTTTGAAAATGTTGCACGTTATGTCCTTTCGGGCAAACCCAGTTATAAGTTCCAATTAAGTTATGTCATGTGCACCGCACATGAGGGTAGCATTGTCTTTTCACATCCTAATTTATAAATGATTTTTAGAAAACAAATAAAAGATAACCTACCCTGCAATTTCTCTCTCTAAACACACACACAGTCTCTCTTTCCAACCACCACTTGTCATCCATCACCTGCTGCCACCACCTCTCACCCTCACTTGCCGCCGACCACCACCACCTCCCGCCCTAGGGCTGTTCATGAGCCGAGCCGAGCTAGGGCAAGCTCGGGCTCAGCTCGATTATAAACCGAGCTGGCTCGGCTCGGCTCGAATTTGAAACCGAGCTGAAAATCTAAGCTCGGGCTCGGCTTGGTTTGGCTCGATTTTAAAAATAAAAATTAATACATAGCTCTCAAAATTCAGTATTCTAAAATATTATTCAATACTTCAAAAGAACATATTCAAAATAAGTTCCACCTAATACATTACAAGCCAAAATCACATTCAAGAACGCAAAATAAGTTTTATATTTAAAGTAAATACAATATTTGTTTATTAGCACGACAATCAACCTTTAAATATATCATATGTATCAAACTACAAGCCTAAATACATGTAAATAATAATCATATTTTTGTAATATATTATATGTATATAAAAATAAAATATATTATAAGTAAAATAATTCGAGCTAAGCCGAGCCGAGCTACAAAGCGAGCCAAACTGAGCCAATTTGGCTCGTCACGAGCCGAGCCGAGCTAGGCTCACTTTCAAACCGAGTCGAGCCGGCTCGACTCACTTTCAAACCGAACCATATCGAGCGAGCTTTTTCCGAGCTAAATCCAAGCGAGCTCCGAGCCGCGAGCTTTTTGGACAGCCTTATCCCACCCTCACCTGCCGCCGACCACCCACCATCTCCACCATCGCCTAACCCACCATCACCACTCACTCCACCGTCTCCAACATCTCTCTACCCCCCTCTATTTCTCTCAACCGCCACCACCTACGAAATCATCTGAACAAACAAAAAATCCCCAAATCTCAAACTACAGTAAAACTAAACTAAATCATCATAATCCCAATTTTAGCTTAATATGAGTCTATGTACATCTTTAATTCAGGGTTAGAGTTTAAGAACACTTACTGTATCCATTAGCATAGTAACAACCTCAGTTGGATTCTTATGACTTTCTCTAGAAGATACAAATCAAGTCGAATAGGGTAATACAAAATCCTAACCAACACGGGGGCGTGCCCAGCTCCACACGGCTGTGGTCAACGCTAAGATTCGCAGAATCCAAGCAAATCTTAATAGTACAGATACGATTCTGCACACGGGCCCGTGCCCAGCGGACATGGGGGCGTGGTCAACTAATAAAGACAAACTGCATTAAATGAAGAAAGAGAAAGTGGATGGACATGGGGCCGTGTCCGGGCTTCTGTGCATGCTATAAATAGGGGTGATTGGTTCACTTCAAAGGCATCCCTTGACAAACCACCTCTTTCCCACTTCACCCACACTCCATCACCATCACAACACTCACATCCACCACCATCATCCATCATCCATCATAGAGTGTGTGTAGTAGTCTCGGGATCCAAGATTGATAGTAAGAGTTCTTGACAATCAAATGCCATGTTTGCCTAAGCCTCTTACATCACTTGGTGAAGACAATCATTTAGTGTAATACTTTTGTTTTTTTTTATCTTTTCGCACTTTTTATTTGGTTTTGTATTAATGACTTTAATAACTAGTTTCTTATGTTGAAGGTGAAACTTCCTTATCATTTGTCCGTGGTGTCTTGGCGTTATTTTACTGTCTATATAAAATAAAAGATATACATCATTCATATCTCCACGGTCTATATGGAGATATGTTGGCTACCTGGTCGGGGGTTAAGGGAATGGTTTTGTAAGGTTCTTGCCTTGTTCAGTGTATAGATCCTGCAAGGACCTGGGTCAAGCTTACTAGGACCTCCTTCAATACCCACTGGTATTGGATGGCGGGGGTGCAAATGGCTTGATCCCCTCATATGTAAACTACTATTAATACATTAACCCGGCTACTTGGGATTGTATCTCTGCTGACTCAAACCACTTAGCCGAGGGTAACGTCGCCTTCAAAAGAGGGGCCTACCACATTACGCATTAATAACTTAATTAATTATCTTCCAATATTCCAACCCTTTAGGATTGTATCCTTGCTGACTCAAACTACTGGGTTGAGGGTAACGTCACCTTCAAAAGAGGGGCCTACTACTATAACTAAGATAATCTCTTAAAAAGTGCAAAAGTGCGGAAAACATCAAAGGCGAGTCGGATCCAAGTGATTCATCTTGTCTATCTGTTTTTATTTTATTTTTATTTTCAGCATTTTTAGTTTTTATTTTTATGTTTAAAACCTTTTTTCTAACTTTTTGATTTGATTAGACGTTGAGGATAAACCGGTACTAAAAGCTCTTGTGTCCTTGGACGACCTCGGTATCTTACCAACGCTATACTACGCTCACGATGGGTGCACTTGCCCATATGTGTGTTTAGTGTTAGTAAAATATCGTGTTTTATAAATTTAAAACTTGACTAAAGTGTTAAAAAGGGCTTAAAAATATACATTAAAAACTATATAACACCGCACACATCAAGTTTTTGGCGTCGTTGTCGGGGACACAAGGATTTTAAGAAAGCTTAAAATCGACGACCTAATCAGTTTTTCAAAACCTTTTTTAAAACGCGCGCATTTTTCTGCATTTTAGTTAATTTTTGCATTTACAGTAGACTGAACACGGGCCGTGCTACACATTTTTTTTTCAAAACTCCCAGATAAAGAGTCTGAACACGGGGTCGTGCTCACTGCACACGCCCCCGTGTTGCACAAAACCAGTCACTTTTATTAAAACGCCCAGATACAGAACCTGAACACGGGCCGTGCTCATTGAACACGGGGCCGTGTCCAGCCTCTGTTTCCATTTTTATTTTTGTTTTCTGGTCTCGAGACTCTGTTGTGTTCTGCTGAGTGATTCTCATGGATCAATACTCAGGAGATTACAACTACACCTACGAGGAGGATGATTATAGGGAAGACTATTGCACCATTTGTGGTAACCCTCACTCGGTACAATATTGTGACTTATTTCAACCATCCACTTCATACAACTACTATGAGGAGCCCAGGTACGAGCCGTCCACTTCATACACATCCTATGAAGACCCAATGTATGAACCTTCTCCCTCATACTCATATTTTGATGAACCAAGGTATGAGCCTCCATACTCATACTTTGAGGAACCAAGATATGAGCCTCCACCTTCATATGCTTATTATGAGGAACCATGGCGTGAACAACCCACCTCATATAAGTATTATGAAGAACAAAGTTACGACCCTTATCCATCATATACTTACAATGAGGAACAATGGTGTGAACCATCTACTTCATATGAGTATTATGAGGAACCAAGGATCGAACATCCGGATTCAAGCTTTGAGGATCCAGATCCTTACTCTATCACCCACATAGCCGAAAAGATAATAGAACACATTAAAACTATCGAGCGCTGCATAAAAGAATCCCGCGCAAGGGAAGAGGAGTCCCGCGCAAGGGAAGAATTAACTTGTAATAAAGAAGAGATAGTTGAAAATGTAAAAATGGAAGAACAAATAAGTGAAAAGCCGACACATGAGTTAAACGACGAAAAAGGTGAGTCCGACAACGTTAAAATTCAAGAAGAGTCTAATTTTGAAAAAATTAATCTCTTGTCACCTTCTTTCGAAAATCATTGTTTAGTACCCACTCATGCTAAGTTTTTAAAAGAGTTAAACACTAACATTAAAATTGACGAAACGGTAAGCATTAAGTTAACAAATGATCAAACTTCGCTAATAAAAGAAGATCCATTTGAAATTAACATTACACCGGTTCCATGTTTTTTTCAAAATTCCTTTATTAATAATATTACAATTGACAAAGATCTTTGTGTTAATATAATGCCAAACTACATTTTCGAAAAATTAAGTATTGGTGATTTTTCTCCACTTCAAATACCCATTTTTCTATCTAATCGGAAAATAATAAAATCAATAGGGGTAGTTGAGGATGTCTTGGTCCAAACAAATCAAATGGTGATCCCAACCGACTTTGTCATCCTTGATGACGCTCCTCTAGTGTTGGGACGACCTTTTGTAAAGACCCACGAAGCCTTGAAAAACCGGAAGTACAATAATTTATCTATTCAATTAGGGGCATTTAAAAAGAGTGTCGATCTTGAGCGTTCAATGAAATATCCATTCGGCAATAATGACCCCCTAATTGAAGATGAAGATGAACCACCCGATACAAGAGAAGAAATTGACCACTTTGTTGAAGAAGAGGTCACCATAGAATAAACCTTTGTGGTTCTTGATCGAAATGAGCAACCAAATAAGGAGTCTCCTAAAGTCCCACCTCTTGAGCTCAAAGAACTTCCAAAAGATTTGGAATATGCTTTTCTAGACAAAGATGGTAAATCACCTGTAATTATTTCGTCAAAATTAACTAGTTTAGAAAAAGAAAAATTAATTACACTTTTGAAAAAACACAAAAACGCGATCGCGTGAAAGCTTGTAGATATTAAAGGCATAAGTCCTTCCATGTGCACGCACAATTTTAATGAATGATGACTATAAATCGGTAATACAACCACAACGTAGAGTAAATCCAAATGTCCAAGAAGTGGTTAAAAATGAAGTCATCAAATTACTTGACGCCGGACTCATTTACCCAATTTCCGATAGTCCTTGGGTAAGTCCCGTCCAAGTGGTTCCAAAGAAAGGAGGCATGGCGGTAATAACTAATGAGAAAAATGAATTAATACCAACAAGAACTGTCACAGGATGGAGGATATGTATAGATTATTGTCGATTAAATAAGGCAACAAGGAAAGATCACTTTCCTTTACCTTTTATTGATCAAATGCTAGAAAGATTATCCGGTCACAAATTTTATTGTTTCTTAGATGGTTTTTCAGGTTACTTTCAAATTCCGATAGCACCCGAAGACCAAGAAAAGACAACATTCACATGTCCCTATGGAACTTTTGCTTATGGTCGCATGCCTTTTGGTCTATGTAATGCCCCCGCAACCTTTCAACGTTGCATGGTGGCTATCTTCCATGACATGATAGAAAAAACAATGGAAGTCTTCATGGACGACTTTTCTATCTTTGGAGATTCATACGACCAATGCCTCGATAACCTTGAACGAATGCTATCCCGATGTGAGGAAACTAACCTCGCCCTTAACTGGGAAAAATGTCATTTCATGGTAACGGAGGGAATAGTACTCGGTCACAAAATCTCAAACGAAGGAATGGAGGTAGATCAAGCAAAAATAGACACTATTTCTCGATTACCACCCCCATCCTCCGTTAGAGCTATCAGAAGTTTCCTAGGGCATGCCGGTTTTTATAGACGATTTATCAAAGACTTTTCCAAAATCTCAAGGCCTCTAACAAAATTACTTGAAAAAGATGCCCCTTTCATCTTTCACAAGGATTGCAACCAAGCATTTCTAACACTAAAAGAAATGCTATTCAATGCACCTATCATGATAGCGCCTGATTGGAAATTACCTTTCGAAATCATGTGTGATACAAGTGACTTTGCAGTTAGAGCCATCTTGGCACAAAGAAAAGATAAGCATTTTCACCCAATTTATTACGCTAGTAAAACACTTAATGATGCACAAGAAAATTATCCGACAACAGAAAAGGAATTACTAGCCGTGGTATTTGCTTTTGATAAATTTCGTTCTTATCTTGTTCTTTCTAAAACGATAGTTTATACAGATCATGTAGCCATTCGATATCTCTTCAAGAAACAGGATGCTAAACCACGTTTGATTCGGTGGATTCTACTCCTCCAAGAATTTGACATTGAAATAAAAGACAAAAGAGGAGCAGAAAACACCGCAGCGGATCATCTTTCGCGCTTGGAAGACCCAGCTTTGGAGGCAACCAAGGATGAGCAAATCAATGAAAAATTCCCAACGGAGTCCCTGGAAATGGTGGAATACCGAGAAGAGCCATGGTACGCCGACTATGCTAACTACCTAGCTAGCGGTATAGTCGCAAAAGGATGGCCACATCATCAAAGAAAGAAATTCTTTGCTGATGTGAAGCATTATTTTTGGGAAGATCCTTATCTTTTCAAAATGTGTACTGATCAACTCATCCGTCGATGCGTACATGGTAGTGAAGCAAGAAGAATTCTCCACCATTGTCATGAAGGTCCATACGGAGGACATCATGGTGCTGCTAGTACCACACGAAAGATATTTGATTCAGGATTTTATTAGCCAACCATTTACAAAGATGCCCAAAGTCTTGTCAAGACATGTAACGCTTGCCAAAGAACAGGTAATATTTCTTTCAAAAACGAAATGCCACAAAATGGCATTCTTGTTTGTGAAATTTTTGATGTGTGGGGACTCGACTTTATGGGACCTTTCCCACCGTTAAAAGGAAACAAATATATACTTGTGGCGGTAGATTACTTGTCTAAATGGGCCGAGGCCGAGGCACTTCCAACCAACGATGGAAGAGTCGTGGTAAGATTTCTGAAAAGATTATTCTCTCGTTTTGGAACACCAAAAGCATTAATAAGTGATAGAGGTACCCATTTTTGTAACCATCAACTTGAAAAAATCTTAACAAGGTATGGGGTCTATCACCGGGTCTCAACGGCATATCACCCTCATACAAACGGACAAGCCGAAGTGACTAATAGAGGTTTAAAAAGAATACTTGAAAAAACCGTAGGGTTAAATAAAAAAGAATGGGACGATAAATTAGACAATGCTTTATGGGCTTTTCGAACAGCGTACAAAACAACAATAGGTACAACCCCATATAAGCTCGTCTATGGAAAAATTTGTCATTTGCCAGTAGAAATAGCACACAAGGCCTACTGGGCAATTAAAAACGTAAACTTAGACTTAGAAATTGCAGGTAAAAATCGATTTTGCCAATTAAACGAATTAGACGAATTAAGGAATTATGCATACTCTAACTCCGAAATTTATAAGGAAAGAATGAAAAATTTGCATGATAAACACATTAAACCTAATGAATTTCGGGTAGGAGATCAAGTTCTATTGTTTAATTCACAACTTCGATTATTTCCTGGTAAATTAAAGTCTAGGTGGTCAGGACCTTTTTCCATCAACCATATTTTCCCACACGGTGCAGTCGAAATTAAATCTCGGAATGGAATTCCATTCAAAGTCAATGGCCAACGGCTAAAGCTCTATCAAGGATTTATTGAGGATGAAGAAGAAGAAATCTCGCTTCAAACGGTCGAAGCATGAAACGAAGGTTCAAGCATCAACATCGTACCTTGTAAGTTATGAATGTCGGGAAAACATCTAAATCGGTAAGATTTCTAAACAAAGTTTCGGGACACAGGGCACTCACACGAGCACTAAAAAAATTAATTTTTTTTAAATTTGCCCGCCCACTGTGTCGTGTTCAATGAACACGGGGCCGTGTCCGTGCAACTGTCGAGATAAAACCCCCTTTTCATTCAGTTTCTTCATTCCACACGCCCCGTTTCCCCAAAAAACTCTCTGGTTCCGGCGAAATTTTCTGCAGATTTCAACGTTTCCCCTTCTTCTAACAACGTCAAGGTATGATTCTACCCTTATAATTAGTTAGATTAAGTACTTGCATGTAGTTTTAACATCAAAATTTGGGGGGAAATCTAGGGTTCTTCAACTTGAACCGGATCGAACCTCAATTTTTTTCATAAATCTGTTAGCATTAGCTTAGATATGTGTTATAGGAAGTAAAACAACTTGTATTGTTTGTAGATTTACCCGATTTCTCATAAAAACCCCAAACCCTTGTTTTTGAACCGAAAAAGATGAAATTGAAGGGGTAAATGGTTTGTTTTGGGAAAAACGACACTTGGGGTTTCATTTTCGGGGAAAACCGCCCCTACTGGACCAAAAATTTTCAAGTTTTCGAGACCGGGTCGAAAATTGGGAATTTGGAGAAACAGACGCCTGGACACGGGGTCGTGCTCAGCGAGCACGGGGTTGTGTCCAGCCAAATCCAGCCGAACATGGGGCGTGTCCGCTGAACACGGGGGAGTGTTCAGCCGATTGTTTTTGGTTTTCTTCGAAAATTTCACTGTTTCGTACTAGTTGTTTGGTGTGTTTTCTTTCAGATGGCCAAGAAATTTACCAGATTCAACGCAAGTGAGTTGGCTGCTCAAGCGTGGTATGATGTGCTAAGAACTAGGCCCGAGGAAAACCCCTGACAAGTGTGCATGGACACTCTTGAGGCAGTGAACCAAATAGACCGCTTCAACAACATTGTCACCGGCCCACTACGAGTGGCTCTCTCTTTGCACTCGGCTTCACTCCGTGCATGAATACAACATGGAATTTTACAGCACGTTTGACCTTAAGCCAAGAGCGGATCCGTTTGACAATGATGGGGTAGATTTCCGTTGTGGAGGGACCTTGTACTCGATCTCAGTCGCACAATTTGAGGCAATAGTCGGGTTGTACTCGAAAGAGGATGCTGGGGATGAAGAGAACACCGGCGGTCTCCACGAGCTTCCAGAAAATCAACGCCAAGCTGCTTAGGCTCAAATCGGGGAGGGTCTCTATAACCCGAGCTGAACTAAGAGCACACAGTTGAGAGACCCTCTTTACCGCTACATCCACAGGGTTCTCAGCTACTCTCTCTGCCAGAGACACGACAGTGGTGGTGTTGTAAGGTTGCGTGATCTGCTAGTTCTCCATTGCATTCACAACCGTGTCACCCTTGATGTTCCATACCTGCTACTCCGAAACATGCACTTGAACCAGCTTGCTACTCCCCCGACTCCTATCCTGTTTGGAGGGTGGATTTACCGCCTTTTCAAACACTTTGTGCGGATGCCGAGGTCCTTTCACAAGGGACCGTGGTCAGGAAAAGTGGACATGGTCATTTTCCGCTCCATGAACTTGATCTATGAAGCGGAAGACGGGACGGTCAGTTTTTAAACTGTTCAAGGGCATGCATGGAACCCTCAAGAAGCTCTAGTCCTCCACGCTCCACACATCCGTCCTCCTCCCTAGTGCCACTACCAGCACCATGGTGATACGGGTCAATCCTCCTCTCAAGGAGGTGGTTTTCCTAACTTTCAAAGCTTACATGATTTATTGCAGGAAAACCTTATGTGCACCAGGAACACCTACAACATGGCCAGTAACACATACGCCCGGGTCGGAGCGATAGAGAGAAATATCTCCGACATGCAGGATGATATTGGAAACATCCGGGAGTATATGGCGGGCCACGGAGGGGATGATGATGATGAAGACGAGGACATGGATTGAGCGGGAGGAGTTGGAGGTAGCAGCACACGGTTGAAGGTCTCACAGGTTAACCCCTTTATCTCATGAACAATTGCATGGCCTGCGTGGCATTTGTTGAACAATTTACTTCTTTTAACACTTTTTAATTTTCTGCATTTCTTTTTATTTTGTGACATGGATGATGAAACTTTGGTAATTTAGGATGTTGGTTATTGTTTGGTGTGGTATTTAATAGTAAAACAGGTACCTACGAGGCTTAAAGCACTAAACATTAGTGCTACTAAAGCCGGGACAGCAGAACCGAAAGCAGAAACCTGTTTTACATGATTGCAGATTGTCCACACGGGGTCGTGCCCAGCCGACACGCCCCCGTGCCCCCGTGCCCACCGCCCAAACCTGCTGTTTGTCTAAATTATGCAGATTTTTGCCAAACACGGGGTCGTGTTCACCAGACACGCCCCCGTGTCCACCTTCTGTAAGTTCTTGTTACTGGCAATCTGACCACGGGGACGTGCTCATCCGACACGGGCCCGTGTCTAGGTGCCTAGTAACATAAATTTTTGTTTAACACACCTTTTTACACATTCAATCAACCTAAAAACTTATTTTTTGGACACATTGAGGACAATGTGTAATTTAAGTGTGGGGGGATGCTAAAACCTTGAATTTTGCAAGTCCTAATTACAAGCCTTACACAAAACTCTATTGGAACCGCTAAACACCCCAAATTTTTTCAAAAATTTGTCATTTTTTTTACTTGTCTTGGTTTAAATTGGGAATAACAAGCTCTAAAAAGGTTATATTTTTACAAATTTACAACCGATAGCGTCGTGATAAAAAGAACCAACATAAGAAAATTAATAAACGGCATGACAAATCTAGTTAAAAAAATTTTATATATACTTGATCACATTAAAAACCCATTCCCACAAAAAAGTGAGTTTTGAGCCTTTAATTGAGCATACAAATACACATCTTTAAACTAAATGCTCACCTTTCGTTTCTTGTGTGAATAGCCGCTTGGTTTCTTACGACTCTAGAACTTGCCATGACAATACATTCCCGGTCCTTACCAACTCAAACCCAAGTAAGTAAATGATGGAGGCACTAGGACTAACCATTTTTATTTCAATACCATTATTTTTTTTTACCACCTACCCAAAATCCCCCCTAGTTAACCCCTTTGAGCCTAAACCTTTTTCATTTCTAAACCCAAAACAAACACCCTTTACCCACCAAAACCTTTTTTTTTATTTTTAACCCTTTATTTTAGTAAAAAGCTCGGTTTCCATGTGACATTCCTTAACAAAAAAAATTGAAAAATGATGATGAAGTATAGAAATAAACAAACAAGTTCCTTAAAAGAAACTTTGTTTGAAAAATGCTTCGTTTGAATAAAAAGTCACAAAAACAAATTGTTTTACGAAAACCGACGCTTTTTACACCTTTCGCCCTTTTCTACTAACCACTAACCCAAAACCACCTACCTATAACCCAAGCCTAACCCTTCCCCAAAGTCCTCTTGATATTTACAAAGGTTTATAGTTAAAAAGGATGAGGATTGATTGCTTGGCAAGCATATGGTAGAAGTAAGTTCCATGCCGGTCTCGAGTGTTTCACAAAAATACATCTTCGGCCGAGTGTTCAGTGATCTCCCGTGAGGTATGTGAACTTGTATATAAATGGAATTTTAAAGAGGCATGTTATGCCCAAATAAGTAATTTCTCTTATGTAATGTTCTAAATAAATCATAACGAATAGGATTGTAAATAACATAAAAATAAAACCTAATAAAGATCTTGGAATCCCGACACTCTAGACAAGCCCAAAACTTCTCTTCTACCCATTCTATTTGGGTGTGTAAGCCATATTATAAAGAGTTTTGCTTGAGGACAAGCAAAGATTCAAGTGTAGGGTATTTGATGTGTGTAAAATGCAACAAATAAATTACATCAAATGAGGCATAAAACTAACCCTTTTTAGTACTAATGTTGGAAAAAGTGTGCTTTTGTCTTCCTTTTGTATTTTCAGGGTTAAATGAGCGTAAATGAACAAAAGAAGCAAAAATACAACTAAATCTAACACAAATACAAGAAAAGGAGTAAACGTGGCATGCCCGACCCCTCGACAGCATCTTCCCAAGCAAAAACAGAACATCAGAAGGCTGAACACGCCCCGTTCCCAGCAGACACGAGGGCGTGCCCAAGTGTCTGCAGAAAAGACAAAAGCGTAGAAGCTTCTATTCCCCAACACGGGGGCGTGCCCAGCTCCACATGTCACACCACCAAAATACCACATGCGGAAACACCGCGGGACGTGTGACGTACCAGGATCCAAGCCACCAATCACATTGAACTACGCATAATATTTAATTAAAACATTCCATTCATTTGAAAATATAAATCCAAGTCATGAGTTAAACCAAAGTAAGTATTCAGCGGGCATAATGTAAATAGTAATTTAAATGTTTCAAAGCATATGTTCATAATCAACAAAGCGAGTATCCAAGAGTCTCGACCCATGACTACTCCAGCACTCCCAGATAGCAAGTCCATATCACGAATCTAACGACCTGCAAGCATGCAGACAAGTGTGTCAGACGACGCTGGTGAGTTCAAAGTTTTGTTAACGCGTTTAGTTACCAGATATGTGTATAAAACAGTTCAACGATTTGATTTGATGTTTTCATTAACTCGATTACCGCAAATGGCTACAAGATGTATTTGCCCAACCCCAATGCCTCTATCAAAGCATTGGTTAAGTGGTCAAGGTAATTAGTTCACGCCCGTCCTCCCCGGTACGGTGTGGGGGTGCCAAACCTAATAGCGCTATCAATTAATAACCTCGTTGCCTCCCCGGCAACTATCGGTAGATGTAAGGGGTCTTATATGATAGAAATGAGTATAATAACAAACATCCCAATAACCTGACATTCCTCCCCGGAACGTTACCCGATATCCCTCCCCGGGATGCATGCTTGGAAAAAGAGCAGTGAACTCACCTTGGTTTGCTCGGTTTGTTTAGTTACCCGTTTCCAAGTTAATCAACCAACCCTAACGTGGTTACCAATGAATATCAGTTTCACGATTTAACAAGTTATTGCTTGCACACAAGTTGCATCACACATAACAGTTCACAGTACATCAGTTAGTCAGTACACCTTTCCAATTCACATTCACATCTCATGTGTTTATCACAAGTTACACAGAACATAACAGGTTGGTTTGTTGTACCCACTAATCGAACTATGTTTCCCATTCTCATTGGCTTATCACAAAGATAATTTACACACAAGTATTTATCATAATCTATAACACATGCACCTACTGTTCAGTTCACAAACCTACACGACGAAACATCCCTGTGGCGAAAGTCCACAAGGTTTCGTCGGCCCACATGTGGCGAAACTCCTCAAGGTTTCGTCGGCACCAGGTGTGACGAAACTCCACAAGGTTTCGTCAAGGTCAGCTTATGGCGAAACATTCTATGTTTCGTCGAGATCACATAACATCAGTTACGCAAGTTTCAATTACTGAGTTTCAATCACTATCCCCTAATTTCTCGCAAACAGAATCATTAACAGTTTCGTGTTCAATCTAGATCAAACAGCGCAATTAGTCCAGAAATCATTTACTTTCAAATAACCCTAATTACCAATTAGATGAACAATACAATCCAATCAACCCTAACAGATCTCAACACTCGAAGCATCCATATAATCAATATCATAAAAATCAGTTTCATCACATAACGTTTTCATCATGATCAGTCAACCCTAACATGAATCCTAATCAAGAGAGTTCAATGAATGAATTCCTCCAAACTCTTACGTTAATTAAGAACAATCGATACAAGAAACCGAGATGTCACACCATAAATTCTAACATAAAACAATCAACCATGTAAGGAACTGTGACAAACATGAATATGACACTAACCGGAAAATGATGCGTACGTTAAAGAGGATTGAAACAGGAAAGAGATGACGCCAGACGATTAAAGCCTCAAGTGAAATCTTCTGCCATCGAGTTAGAGAGAGAGTCTAGGGTTTCGTGAATTGTGGTGTGTGCAATATATAACGTAACTGTTGATTTGATTGGGCTATACTTGGGCCGAAGACCATTTTGGCGAAACTCACCCAGACGAAATTCATGTTTCGTCAAGCAGGGTGATGGCGAAACTCCAGGTTTCGTTAATGGGAGTTAATGACACAAATCCTATGTTACATCATGCAAGAATTAAGTTCATACACTTAGACAGTTTATAAGTTCTCAACTTAATCAAACTATATACAATGCACCAATCATAAATCAAACATGAACAAGTTACACCTCAAACGAATTATGAAAACATTTTGCGAAACGAGAAACGTGTCGAGGAAGGATCTTGAAAGTCTTGAAAGTTCGGGTTGTCACATCATCCCCAACTTGAAAGAAATTTCATCCCGAAATTTGATAAGTACACCTTAGGGGACATCCGATAAAATTGGAACGATACAGAGAAGATTAGCATGGCCCCAGCGCAAGGATGACATGCACAAATGAAGAAATGGTATCAGAGCCAGGGCCGGACCGGTGGTGCAAGGTCCTGCGAGGACGCTGGACCCCTTAAGGTGGGTGGATTGTGACATCCCACATCGGTTGTGAAGGGGAACAAAGGCTTCCTTATAAGGGGCTGGATATCTTCACCATCATGACGCGTTTTGAAAACCGTGAGGGGCGGACGCCGAGGGCGTGCTGGCCGCCAAAGCGGACAATATCATGGTGCGGTTACGCTGGGCTGTTATACCACACGGCCATGGTCAACGCTAAGATGCGCATAATCCAAGCAAATCTTGATAGTACAGATACGCTTCTGCACACGGGGCCATGCCCAGCGGACACGGGGGCATGGTCAACAATACAAACAAACTGCATTAAATGAAGAAAGAGAAAGTGGATGGACACGGGACTGTGCCCACCGGACACGGGGCCGTGTCCGGACTTCTATGCAGGCTATAAATTTGGGTGCTTGGTTCACTTCAAAGGCATCCATTGATAAACCACCTCTCTCCCACTTCACCCACACTCCATCACCATCACAACACCCACATCCACCACCATCATCCATCATCCATCATAGAGTGTGTGTAGTAGTCTCGGGATCCAAGATTGATAGTAAGAGTTCTTGACAATCAAATGCCATGTTTGCCTAAGCCTCTTACATCACTTGGTGAAGACAAGCATTTAGTGTAATAATTTTGTTTTTTTTATCTTTTCGCACTTTTTATTTGGTTTTGTATTAATGACTTTAATAACTAGTTTCTTATGTTGAAGGTGAAACTTCCTTATCATTTTTCCGTGGTGTCTTGGCGTTATTTTATTGTCTATATAAAATAAAAGATTTACACCATTCATATCTCCACGGTCTGTATGGAGATATGTTGGCTACCTGGTCGGGGGTTAAGGGAATGGTTTGGTAAGGTTCTTGCCTTGTTCAGTGTATAGATCCTGCAAGGACCTGGGTCAAGCTTACTAGGACCTCCTTCAATACCCACTGGTATTGGATGGCGGGGGTGCGAATGGCTTGATCCCCTCATATGTAAACTACTATTAATACATTAACCCGGCTACTTGGGATTGTATCCCTGCTGACTCAAACCACTTAGCCGAGGGTAACGTCACCTTCAAAAGAGGGGCCTACCACATTACGCATTAATAACTTAATTAATTATCTTCCGATATTCCAACCCTTTAGGATTGTATCCTTGCTGACTCAAACTACTGGGTTGAGGGTAACGTCACC
>JARYGA010055900.1:0-29191 GCA_030545235.1 Helianthus tuberosus
CATCAAAAAATCACACTTTTGTGTTCTCTTTCAGATATGTTTCTTTTTTCTCATGCCTGCTTCATATTCGCATCGCAAAACTTGGCCTAATCTTAATGGTCGATACTCTTTATCACAACCGGAGTTCTATGTTTAATCTTCATTGCCCGCATTCCTTCTCCGGCGGCACTTGCACACAACCATGAGGAACGCAAGTTCCGACGCTGACACTATCTTATCGGTGATAGTTTCCTTCATTGGCGACAATTGACCACCAGTACAACGAACCTACGTTCTTTTTTAGTCACCGATACTTGAAACATTTGCAAAAAAAAATGAAAAAAACAACAACACAAGTTCAACCTCTCTTTCATTGACAAGTGTTTATAATCAATTTTCAAGTATTGGAAATTTACCCCCTTAATACTTTAGATATTAAAAACTATCAAGTTTTAGACATTTTATAATTTAACCCCCAAACCTTTTTTAATCTCTTAAAAAAAGAACAATGACAACAATTAATGCCCTCACACCAACTGAAAGGGCATCTGACAGACCGTGTCGTCCTGATTAGTCAAAAACCCAATTAACCTAGGTATCTAGGGTAAGTCGAGTATCGTATCCACGAAGAGCATGTGGTCAGTATTGCACGACTTGTTTGATTTATTTAAACTATTTACAAAAATGTACAAAGTAATTATGAAGCTTGCTAATTTTCTTTGTTTGTTTGATTTAAAAAGAGTCGGGGTGAACATACAAATTGCTATTATCTAAAACAATGGTTTATTAACTAAAATTGTAAAGTTTAACTAAGTGGTTGAAAACAAGAATTAAGAAACAAGTTCCACACCTGGCTTGATAATTGTAAGACCTAGGGTTCCTACATATTTTAACTTGATTCAATTGCATATAGTGATTAACGAATTTAGTGTCACGTGGCTTAGGTGCCAAAAGCTATCAACGTCATAGACAACGGACCGAAATGCACTTCTTTACCAAGAACATGTAAATCCTAACCTAAGATAAGGCATAATTGCACATAACCATTTCGCAAAGTTAAATTTTATCAACACTCGACAATTTACGAATTTGAAAGAAATGCAAGAGAATTATCAAAGGTTTCAAATACTAAACAACTTGTCATGAAATCAAATCAAATATAAAATGTTAAAACCCTAGAATTCTTACAAAAATCTACACCAGGGTGAAACCGAGGAGACTAGCCGCTCATGGTTGAAGGAACTCGATCACCGGATGACGAACACGAACACCGAGCCATGACCTTGAGTCTTGGAAGAATGATAAAGGTTAGGGTTTAGGATTTGGATGGTGAGTGTGGATGGATGAAGATGATGGTGGAAAGGTTGGTGATGATGATGATGGTGATGGTGGATTAGGGTTAGGAATGTGATTGATGATGAGTTAGGGGTTAGAGAGGTTAGAGGAAGGTTAGAGGTGAAGGAGATGATGAAAGATGGCTCCAAGATGTGTTCCCACTTCAAAAACTCGTAACCCCCCATAAAAACCCCAGATCTTTGGTTAAAACTCGGTCAAAATAACATTTGGGCGAAATTCAGCGTTTTGCAAAATCTGGAGGGAGTAGCCTACGGCCTAACAGGGCGTCGCCAACGGCCCTTGGATCTTTTTTTTGTTGACACCTTAATACGTTGTCTACGCGAGTTTCTAACCGACGCAAACAACCAAGGGGCATCGCCGACGGCCCATTTGAGTGTCGGCGACGCTATACCCAGCTCTTGCTTTCCGTTTTCTTCATTTCGCATTCCCGGTTGATCCCGTTCGCTCCCCGGTGCTCCGTAAAGCTCCCGAATAGCTCCTTAAACCTCGTTAGACCTGCAAAACACAATTCTAATCAAAAGTAGGCCATGTGAATCGAAAGTCATGTAAAAACATAAACTTAAATACGAATAAACACCGGTTTTCTACCACGTATCAACATCTCACAACTCACATAAATTTACCTTTACTCTATCTCGAACACATTATGCCTATTAGAAAACCATTTTCGAGCCCTTCTTAATTACCAACAATCTCTTCGGTTACATTGATGGTTCTATTCCTTACCCAAGTCCCATCGAACACATTATGCCTATTAGAAAACCATGTTCAAGCCCTTCTTAATCACCAACAATCTCTTCGGTTACATTAATGGTTCTATTTCTTACCCAAGTCCCACTGTTACCACTGCATCTGAATCCTCATCTATTGTCACCTCTAATCCCCAACTATCACGCATGGATTGCAAACGACGCTCATGTCTACATGATCCTAATCTCCCCAGTCTTAGAAGCATCGTTTGCTCATGTTCTAGAAACTACCACTCGCGAATTGTGGGACTCGCTTGCTAAATCTTATGTTCTTCACACAGCCTCTAGGGAATACACAGTCAAACACATAACTTCTCAAACTAAAAATGAAAGGGGATAAGACACCACTTGTTTATCTCAGTCGTTCACAAGAACTAGCATCGGCACTTGCCAACATTGGTGAAGCTTTAAAAGAATAAGATCTTGTTCTGCATGTGATAAATGGCTTACGTGATGAATACAATAGTCTCAGAAAAATGTTTTGGCTCTTCTAACTTTCTTGGCATTTAACGAGCTATTTGGATCACTAACAAACCATGACCACATGATTACTACGCCTCCACAACTCACTGATGTTGTTGCTTTCGTTGCCACCACAACAGATGTTCAAACTCACCAACAAATCCAAACATTACAACAAATGGCATCTTCCCTTGGTTATCACCTGATGCCAACCATTTCTTCAGCATCCTAGTCACCTCAAGCCTACTATATTGCACGTCCTCTAACTAATCACGGCTACAACACTCGAGGACGCCGAGGTGCCTATCATGGGGGGATACAATAACAAGCAATAACAACTAAAACAATAACTTCAGAAGAGGATGTTGTGGTCGTGGTGATAACCGTAGTTAGTTCTCATGGGCCTTTTCACAAAACATGGTTTATAGTCCATGCAACCGCTATGGAATTGGACCTATTCCTTCTGACTGCCCTAATCATGATCCTTCCATAACCCATAATCGTTCACAAGCCAACTATGCAGATTATCAGTCTCAGCCAGGCTTACCTAGCGACTTTACATGGTTCCCTGATACTAGAGCCACTAATCATATCACACCGGATTTGGTAAGTCTGGACAATTCTAAGGCATATCATGATAATGATGTCCATCGTGCTGGTAATGGTAACCGTCTTCCTATCCTTCATACTGGTTCCTCGAAAATTCTTTCTTTAAACAGATCACTTAACATGTCCAATATTCTTCATATTCCCGAAATTAAAAAGCAACTTATATATGTCCAACAATTCTATTTAGACAGTAATGTTTTCTTTGAATTTGACTTCCTTTTTTGGAGGATGAGTCTACACGTACTACCCTCCTCACGGGCCCCAGTGAATATGGAATCTATACTCTCTGACTTTCGCTTCTTAAATCCATTAATAAGCACGCATTCTCTACCATTCGCACATCTTCTGACGTTTATCACTGTAGGCTTGGTCATCCACATGAGAGTCTCTGCAATTTTGTGCTTTCTAGTTAATAATAAAACACCCAATTCAATTTCATGTACCGCCTGCCCTATGGGCAAGTCAACAAAAATGCATTTACATGTTACTAATTTCCGTAGTGCACATCGTTTTGATCTTTTATATTGTGATGTTGGGGGCCAGCACCTGTTTTATTCTCTGATGGTCACATGTATTTTTTGCTTTGTGTTGATTATTTCTCTCGTTACATATGGATTTTTTCCTTTGACTAACAAATCGGATCTTTACAACACATTCACAAACTTTGTTCACATGTTGAACGTCAATTTAAAACAAAAATTAGACAAGTTCAAATCGACCAGGGGGCAGGTTGAATTTAGACATTTGGGAAGTTTCTTTCAGTCTCTTGGTATAATCCATCGATTATCCTGTACGCATACAAGTGAACAAAACGGCTTCGTTGAGCGCCGTCATCGGCACGTTGTCGAAACTGGTCTCACCCTTCTTGCACAATCATCTATTCCTAAACGGTTTTGGCACTATGCTTGTGACACATTCGTTTATCATATTAATCAAATGCCATCTAGGACATCCTTCAACAAATCTCCATTGAGACATCTCTTTCATAAACATGCTAACTACTCTTTCCTTTGAGTCAATTGTCAATGCTTTCCTCATTTTCCACCCTTGAATCCTCACAAAATGGACTTTAGGTCCACACCTTGCATTTTCCTTGGCTATAGTCCATAACATAATGGGTATTCATGCTTCGATCAAACAAATGTTCGCATATACATCACTCAGTATGATCTTAAATTGAGTTATTATAATAATCATTACATTAAATAGATACCTGATTATTTTACATATAAATCATACGATGAATCTTTATTTATTTATTTTTTTTTCATCAAATAATAAATCCATTTAATAATTCTAAAACTTGTTAAGTTACATCAAAACAGAAGGTAGACGGGCAACAAGCTGCGCCGCCAACCCTTTCTGAATTGCAAACCCCAACCTCCCGAACACAAACCCCTGCCCCCTTGGGGTCGAACAATTGCTGTGGATAGCCCGTTGAACCCTCGTCAAGAAGTTGATGGCTTCTGGCGCTAGGGAGCCAAAAGTATCAAAGGCAAAAGGGATAATGACATGTTGGTTCTCTGCGCAAGCTTTAGCGTGCTTATCCACTTTCTTTGATTATGCCTTTCTTGCTGCCAGTCCAGCTACAAACCCGTTTTCCCTTAAACCAACCAAAGGGGAAACCCCCGTGAGGTCTACACAAGCATGTTTCCCCAGCCCAGCCGTATATTTGTTCAGCAAGTGTACATGAATACACAATCACTTATTCCACAAGTATTGGAGTGATTTTTTTCTCTAATAGAGGCCAAATAAGTTGGAATTGGATTAAAATATCTTAGTTGTTCGTGTGGAGTAGACTACAAATGTAACTCGTGTGAACCACACCTTTATCACTCCGCGGGACTACCACTCATTTTTCTTCCAGCTGTCAAATCTATTATTTTAAACGTTTAAACACCACACTTTACTTTCATTGATGCCCCTTATGTTTGCTGTTATTTACAGCTTCCCTCCATCTTTTTTTGAAGTATGCATCAACCTTTTACCTAGTTTACGTAACTGCTTTTTATGAAAAAGAAAAGGTTTGTTTCATATCTTCTAATAGTGGACGTGTTTTTTTCAAATTCTCCACTTAAGTTCTCATCTTTTCCGTTGTTAGGATCATCATAAAAATTTAACGTCAAATGTCTTGTTCAATACCTATATCATTTATAAGTCGATATCTCTATCGTTTAAAATTTTATCTCTATACGTTAGATACTCTTACAATAATAAGATGTTTGGTTTCAAAGACCCTTTCCACTCATATAGAAACACCCATAATCGAATGTTCTTCATATGTCTAAAAATAAGAAAACAATAACACAAAAAAAGTCTGCGTTTGATCATTTCAACTACGATAACCAAGAATACGCCATTCATCAAATTCAAACTGACTATAAGTTTTTATTCGTTGCATGACACGGTTTTCTCTTCTTAAAATTTATATCCATGTCTAAGCTCTAAGAGCATTCTCATCCAATCCATCAAATTATACATACATTCCACTAAAAAACAACTCCTATATCAATATATTTTCACTAAAAACAAATATTTTTTCTCTCTCCTTTTCAATTAAATAATATTATCATTACGTTTTTCTCTCTCCTTCACTCACAACCACTTTCAATATATATTAAAAAAATTATACTGGGTGAACAGTGTCCCCCAAATATACAGATGAACAGTAACATTTTCTCTCTCCTCCACTCACAACCATTTTTTATACCCTTTATAATATAAAAACTATCCTCACATATTTTGATGGTTTGGATGAGAATGCTCTAAGCTTTGGGTAAACAAACTATTCATAACTCTTTTTTAAAAAATATTTGGGGCAATATTACAACTAGAGAAAACTTGAAGGGCAGTATCTGTAAATAACTTCTGTGCTTTATATCGTTATTCGTTAGTTCCTTTGCCCTAATTCCGTCACTGAAAACCCTGATTTCTGTCAGTCGCTAAAAATCAAAACCCTCATCAGCCGCCATGGCCACGCTATCTCGCCTCAGAGTAGCCGCCGCCACCGCCGCCGCTTCTCTTACGCGGCTCCGGCTAGCTCCGATCACCCGCCGCTCGTACGGATCGGCGGCTCAGCTCCAGTACGATTACGACGACGATTACAATTACGACGAAAGCTCGTCGGAAATGGAGGATTCTCTCGGATCGGTGTCGGGTCGGGGCGTTCAATGGGTCGTTATGGGTGATCCGTTTACCAACAGGCAAATGTACGCTGAGAAGCTTGCACAGCTTCTAAAAGTGCCGCATATTTCTATGGGAACCCTAGTTCGTCAAGAACTTAACCCTAGGTCCTCGATTTATAAACAGGTTTGTTTTATTATTGTGTTAATTGTGTTTCCTACTCGTTGATTGTTTTAGATCTTGTTGTTTTATGTTTGATTAAATTGTAGAAGTTTATGAAACCCTAGGGTTATGTTAAAAGGTTTGATTTTGAGATTTTATGAATTTGTTTGTTAATTATGATGGTAATTTATTGTTTTTTGATCCAATATTACTGTTAATTTAATGTATTAGACAGTTAGATATTAAATTTATCATTGTATGGCTTTACATGAGTTCACTTTATATAAAATCAGATTGAAACTCATCCCTTAGTGTTTTTTAATCAAACTTAGATTGCGGATGCGGTGAATCAAGGCAAGCTTGTGCCCGAGGAAGTGATTTTCGGTTTGTTATCGAAGAGGTTAGAAGAAGGGTTCTACAGGGGTGAAACTGGCTTTATTCTTGATGGAATTCCTCGAACGAGAACTCAAGCGGTAAGTTCTTGATATGTGCTTGATGTGATTTTCTTCAAGTCATTGGTATATTATCTTAACGTCTTTTTTTAAGAAAAAGAAGCTAATAGATGGTTGTTTATTTCCGACAGGAGGTTCTTGACCAACTTGCCGATGTAGATTTGGTCTTAAACTTCAAATCCACTGAAGCGTGTTTGCAGAAGAAACTAGCACATTACCAGGATATTCATAGTGTACACAGGTCAATGGTACGCTCAAATCTAAACATGATGAATAAGTAGTCTGAGTTATAAGACTTAAATGTGGATTTATGTTGAAATTTAATATAAACCTTATTTGCAGAACAAGCCATTGGAAGACTACTACAAGAAGCAACAAAAGCTTCTAAATTTCAACGTGGCCGGTGCGCCAGGAGAAACATGGCAAGGACTACTAGCAGCCCTTCATCTTCAACATATGAATGCTCTCAGCTCTTCGCAGAAGTTGAGTGTATAATTCTTGCAGTTAACTACTCGGTGAAACAATATACAAGTATTACGAGTGTAATATAGTTTTGTGGATTTAGCATTCGCTAATATATCCTGAGTTACAGTTTTCAAGAAAATAATTTTCTTTGTTCATTTAGTCCGACCCGAGTGTTGGTATCATGTAATCTGTAATGTAGTAACAGACATGACCGAGAACCGTATTTGGTCTATCAATTTTGTGTCTTACATAAGTTCAAGTTTGTCTTTTTTTTTTATCACGTTTTTTTTTTTTTTTTCTTACATTTTAATGAAAGTTGGTAGAAGAGATTTTCTAGGCTCAATCAGGTCCAACTTGGATCTAGGATGGCTGTGCAATGCACCTAGTCTTGGTTAGAATGGTAGGTATGGCTAGCCCATTTTGGCCATCAACTTGCTTTTAATATGATGGCACAAAAGTCAAGACATTGACTTAGACTATAATGCAATTAAATGATATGCCTAGCCAATGAAGCCACAGCAAAGTGGTGGAGGTGTGTGGGTTTTACCCCATAGGCTCAGGTTCGATCCTGGCTTGTGGTGGGTTTCCCACACTTGGGGATTTCACCTGGGGGAGAACCCCAAACCTGGGTGGACGGGTTACATGTACAGGCATGGCCCGGGGTGTAAGCGGAGCTCCACCGCCATCACCAATAGCCGTTCAAAAAAAAAAAAAAAAAAAAAAAAAAAAAATGATATGCCTACTTTCATGGAAATCTACAAATGTGCATTCACCAAGAGTCTTCTTTGGTGGAAGATGGAATTCTCAAAAGTGTGTATTTGTAGCTTCTTTTAAGGGTTGCCTTTTATTTTATATCAAAACTCTAAACTGCACCGACTTTTGTACCAAGTTGTATGGACTTTCATGCACACATAAATTAAACATTGACAAGTGTGATGAGCGAAACGTTTGAAGCTCCTGAGTCAATTGAACCTCCGTCAAGGTAATTGACGAAGGGTTGAACTTGGTAACTACCGCAGCTCCTGAGTCAATTGAACCTCCGTCAAGGTAATTGACGAAGGGTTGAACTTGGTAACTACCGCAGCTCCTGAGTCAATTGAACCGCCGTCAAGGTAATTGACGAAGGGTTGAACTTGGTAACTAAGTGCCACCACAAAACGGTAGGAAAAACAACTCCATGCAAGTTGTCAAATGCCAAGTAACCCTGCTACAGTTGCTGGTTTGCGTCGAAAATTATGCTAAGAGCTTTACTCATATAGCGCACGTAAAATTACATAATTGCACATACCATACATCATAGGAAGGCCATTACAAGTTATAACTTGATAGATAATAATAATACTTGTGTTCAGAATGGGTAAATAGGCAGCTAACACTCACTCAATAACAAAACATGATCTACCCACTTATTCCATATGCTTGTAACTATTTACATCCGCCTTTGATCCAACGTTTTCATATCTTCTCAGAATATCACAGCCCTTTAAAACTCAGGTAAATCACTATTCGTTATCAACCCATACCTCTTTAAGGAGTTTATATCGAATATTACTTTGGCTGCCCGCATCCTTCGATCTCCAGATGGTCTTACTTGTAGCACGTGACCCCCGAGAATTATCAATGATGGCAGTCAAGGGTGAACTCAATTCATCAAGTTCATCATCACTCGTGTTTGACTTTCTCATGATTGACCCACTGCGGGTCAACTGAGTTCGGCTCACACCATCTCCTAGTATGTGTCTGATTGAAGACGCAGGTGGCGGGTGATATACAACTGAAGCTGCTGCACACGGGAGACTGGTCACACAATCTTCACCACCCTCAAATGAATCCTAGGAAAAAAAATTGAAACCGACACCAGGTCAATACTAATGAATGAACACATTAGATCCATCATTATAAATGAGACCCACAAAAAGAAATATTAAATGCTAGGGTCTGGTTCAATCTTTAACTAGTTTAAGAAATCTTTATTGTTAAGTTATTCAATCTGTATTTAAATTGCATTAATTAGATGAACTTACCTCTGAATCTAGGGCCTCAAGCACCACTGCAGGAATGGGGTCCGGGCAAAACTCATCAGGGACGAAAGTATCAAGTATCTTCTTTATTAACGGTGCACCAAAAGTAGGACATACCTTCAAATAAAAAAAATTGTTAATGCATTATTGTGTGTCCGTTACTGTGCGAATAGGCTAGATAGAGTGTGTGTTGCATATGTATTTGTTAGATAGATAGATGCATGAGTTAGTCAACGCATGGGTGTTGTGTTTGACTTGTACACATACGTTGATTGTTACAAAACATATGTGACATGCGTTGATATGTGTAAAACGCATGAGTCATGCGTTGTAGGTCCCAACACGAACACATGAGTAAGGCTTATATACAGAAAGACATGCGTTGGATATGAGAAGTTTTTAGAAGTTGGAGATTGAACACACGTGTTCTCTCCCTGAGCTTAAATGATGTAAACTCTTTCGGTATTAATAAAAGTTGTGATGGCGCCGTTATGCTGCCAAAATTTATATGAATTTGTTTATCTTACTGAAACTTCCGTCTTGAACGTTATAAAACACGAATCCGTAGGATTACGATCCGTTCCACGTATTTTCAAAACAAAAAAATAATAATTAGGTTTGTGAAAGAAAGAAGAAAATAATGTAAATTTATCATCACAACAGCAAACCTCTTTTCTAACTGTGCTACTTAAAAGCATATCCTTAGGAAGCATCATGAGGTCACTCAATGCATTGAGGAGATGAAAAGATTTGAATGACGCGTCATCTTTTGATCTCATGTCATCGTTCTCGTCTTCAAACACATCATCATCATCGATACCAAATAGATCCGTCAGCCACCTTGACCAGTTTCCTATCTGTATTCGACCAAAAAGTACACATTAACCGACACTAAATAACACGTTCAAAGTGACACATGAAGTCGTTAACTTAATTTTACCAACCGCGTTTTTAAGTTGTGCACCGGCACCGAAACTTGCCTTCCCTGATGAAATAGGAAGGACTCTCGCATCACTGATCGGGTCCGATACAGGGTCGGTTGGAGCCTCGTCAGCAGATTCACGAAGAATTGCGTTGAACATAGCGACATCTAATCTAGTCATGCATTGTTCCATAACCTATAAAAAAAATAAGAAAAAAACTATTATAAAGCACATCTAAACCGGTTGGTGATATGAAGTAAGATACTGTAAATTTCAATGAAGTTACCAATCTAGAAAGAACAGGCAAGCAACCGCAATCATGTCCTTCAGCTCGAACGGGACAGATTCTTTCACAAGCATCCATGAAAGCGGTCTTCCAAAGCTCCATTGAAAAGTTTGCTTGTTCTTGACTACGTGGAGTGGATGCTTTTTTAGAGGATTTACTAGATTCGGAATCTACAATTCGTACGATAGCTTTTGCGGCTGCAGATTGCATATATGGGGTAAGAGTCTGTGACATTCAACAAGAGAATCAAGTTAGGAATATATATAATCTCTATCGTCGTCATCAAGTCTGCTCATTTGGGTTATATTTAATCTCTAAATGGTCAAATGGTAAAAAATAACTTAAAAGACCGATCAATTGTGGTGAAAGTCTCTTTAAGTGCTTACAAATATTCACAACCTCCTAAAAAATTATATCTTTTATTTTAATAATATACCTAACGTAATATTTTTTGACATATTAATCGTTTGATCGTTTTAATAACTAAAAAAGAACAAAAAGTGTGTGTCGGGTCAACCCAACCCGGTCTGACATGCACCAAAATTCTACGTTTTAACCTGAACCCAATTTGTCACTTGAAACAAAAAGAAAAAAGAAATTAAAATCTTAATGAAAATATGTGATTATGTAACAACCTGCCACCATACTGACTCGATGATTCGTGAAAAGATCCAAGATTCAACTTTTTCCAGGGCTGAAGTAAAATTACAAGGGTTTTCCCACTCATTAGGAATTCCATGAATACCAATTCTACCCTTGAGTGAAGATTTTATGCCAGTATTACCCTTGATACCCCTTTTTTTGCTTGAAGAATCCGCTTTGTGCTCTTGCTCGAAAGTTACGTATATGATTGCTCTCAGTACAACACAGTTTGACATCCAGAAAGTCAACCTGTGTTCAAAAAGCGACATGTATAGTTAACTAAATAATATCCATAGTATTTAAGGAATTTGTTTTGCTCACAACAAAGTACCTTGGAACGTCATTTCCGCAAGCTTTTGCAACCAGAATTAAGCCTGAAACAATACTTCTTGCGGAACTTGCTCTCCGGGATGGAGAATTCTCTTTACATGCATGCAGGTACAGCCTCAAAAGACGCCTAGCTGGTGCATGAACTTTACTAATTGAACTCCCGTGTTCCGCAACTATTGAGTAAAGACCGGCTTCGATAGCAGCAGCTTCTCGAAGCTCACCTTCGAGACTTTGCACTTTGTGCTCCAATTGTTGCAATTTGCTTACATCTTTGACTTTTTCCCCAATCTTACTAGACCTCCAAGATCCGTTGTTATAGCTTGAATCCAACGAAGAACCGGTGGATTTCACCTTTCTAAATCGATCGCCACTTATGTTGGGCTCATCTCCCATGGTTTGACTCTTTTGTTCATTTTGACTTTCGTCTGTATTTGACATAAAAGATTGTTCACCGACCCGCGGTTCCGTTGCCGTCACAGAGGCCGTATCTTCATCTGTTTCAGCCACTGATTCAGTAACCGATTTTTGAGGATTTGAACTTACGTTTGGCCTTGAAGTCAACGACGTTGCAGCCATGGAAGACTGTGAGGAAACGTCATCGTCAGTAACGGAAGTACTCTCGGTTTCCCCGTTCACTACCGACTCAGACGAGTTTCTATCCATTGACACAGATCTCACACGATTATTTTTGTCAAACGCTTCAATCTTCAAAAACAGCATCGGTTGAACCGTATTACTAAAAGCCCTCTTGCAGTTCATAGGCACACTAATCATCAACCCATCTTTCACAACACCGTACTCCGCAAAGTCCACAACAGCAGTCGCCAACAACTGGCCTTTTACGCTCTTATCCCTCCGCGGTTCATACATATTAAACTCTATACAATTTTTCAAAAAAACATCACCGTCTCCAGCCTTAATTGACATTTCTCTCAACAACGTCAAATTAAGTTTAAAAGATTCATTAAATTCAATTTTACCATCACCAACACCAGAACTAGAAACCAGTAAAGGAGTCACTGCTTTAGTAGTCCCCGAATTTTTTTCGCCATGTTCCCATTGAATCAAAGCGGAACGAATAGATCTCAACGATTGCGACGGAGGCCATGGTTTAATCTCTATAATATCAATTACATAATTAAGTTGAACAGATGGGCTTTTCTTGATCTTTGTTTTCACCCCTTGTACCATTTTTATGTTTTTGTATGTCTTGAAAATGCTATGGAATCACAATAATCTTTAACCTAGAACATATAAGTATAACAAGTTGAGCTAACAAACAAACAGAATCTGCAATAAATGCTAAATGTCTGTGGCTCATAACTTTCCAAGATCAAGAAACAAGATAAAAATCAAAACTTTATCTAAAATAAAAAATTAATAATCACTATAAACTTGGTATTTTGAGTTGAAGTCTCAATGATCAAGAAAGAAACAAGATAATTCTTGAAACACTAGAAATTGGGTTAAAATAAAGAAAATAAGAAGAGTTGCAACTGTAGAAACTGATCAACCAGAAAAGCCCCAATCATCAAATTAGATAAAACCATCAAATGGGATGAATAAACACAAGTAAAGATACTTTAACAATGGCTGAAAATAGAGGAATAATGAAGCATCCAAGGACCCATTAGCAAGAAAATTGAAGCATATGAAGAAAAGTGCAAAGGAACTTACATGAAAGGAAGCTTGAAAAATGGGTAAACTGTGAACACAGGGAAGAAAATATGATCTGAGTGACAGGATTATGACTTCTGAGCAGAGATAGAAAGAGAGAGGGGTGTGAGTTTTTTGAGCTAAAGTTGGGAATTAAAAAGACAGAGAACTGTTTTTTTAATTTGTGTCCTTCAACTTCCTTTTTTGGACAAAAGAGGACGGTTAATAAATTTCAAACTAAGTTGAATGTAATGAATCATTAACTTGTCATAACGATATCGTCCTATCTTAAATATCATTAACGTTATGTAATGTTTTGTCCATAGGAGAGATATTGAGCCGTAAGGAATGAATTGCCTCAAATATTACTAGTGTGTTTTAGACTTTAGTAATAGTAGACGAGATGGGAACTCACAGTTAAATGTGCTTTAAGTGAGCCTGTGACTCTGTGAGAGTAATAACATAATGGTTTTGGATAGCATCATCATCATCATACTCAGTATATCCCACCAATAGCAAAGCTAAGGTAGGGTCTGAGGAGGGTGAGCTGTAGACAGTCTTACCTTTACCCCGTAGGAATAGAGAGGCTGCTTCCAATGGAAAGTCCAATGGAAGTTTTCTCTCTAGGTAAGAAACATAAATTTGCGAGGGTTTTTAGTTGGTGTGAAAGATACGATGTTTCATTTAGAGCATTCATATGCCATTCTCTTGAAATGGTCAATTCGTGTAATTAGGTTAAAGACCCATGACCTCGTGGTCGAGTGGTATAGCGTTTGTCATCTGTAAAAGTGGTGTGAGTGTGTTATGTGGTATTTAGAGGTAAAAAGTTGTTCAAAAACATTTAGTCTAGTTAAAAAACTTATTAGGGTTTTATTTAACTTGGTACTTCATCCCGTTCAAAAAAAATAGGGATTAAGTTGTGGTTTACTTTCATCCCATTCCAAAAATAGGGATTAAGTTGTGGTTTACTTCCAATTCCTTGTATTTAGGGATTCATTATTCACTCTTAATATTCGTTGTTTATATTTTTGTATATGAAAGAAAGAGACGCGGAATGAAATGTTGAGTTTTTTGTTTATGGTTCAGTTTAAAAGCACAAAACCATTCAAACAGTCATTCGTTTGGTTTTCACAAAGGATTATATAAAAAATATTGGTGGCTGTTTAGGATTTTTCAAAATCGTACAAAATGGTTTGGTTTACGCTTTAGACTCAAACCTGGTCGAGAAAAACAAACAAGACCATAGGTTTTATGTTGTGTTTTTTATGTTTACTTGAACTTTTAACCGGTTTAAGTTAGACCACACACATGATTACGCTTTGCTTAACAATACAATAATAAGGTATGTATTTTAAGTTGTAACCATGAGAACATTATTGCATCCTTATTTTGTCGTACTTAATGCAAATTTTAGTATAACGGACCCATAAGCCAATCTTGAGGACAAACTAAAGCCAGACATGTCATTGAAAAGATGTTTTTTTTTTAAGAGGAAACTGAAACTTTTATTCATATCTAAATGCACTTTACATCAATATCGCAGGTAAGCGAGCAACAAGCTGCGTCGTTTCCCCTTTCTGAATAGTAAACCCTAGCCTTTTAAAGATGTTTTGATTCGATTTTAGTTTTAATGGGTTGGTTTGGGTTTACAACGATTGAAAACCATTACTAGTTGTTTAGCTTATGGTTTAACCTGAAATCTGTCAAAACAACCAGACCGTAAACTTTAGTTAGTAAAAAAACTTTATAAATATAAATAGATTCATAAGAAAAGCATATGTGAGGCTATCATTGTTTGTGTATTCAATTGCACAAAACTTTTGGTAAACCGATTCCTTAGTTCTAAAAGTTGCAATATAACATTAAATAGATAGGTAATAATTATATGGCTTTGGATAGTTTCTAAAGTAGTACAAACAAACACTTATTATTGAGAAGATAAGGGGGTCATGTGGTCATGTGCAAAACTAAAAGGGGGTAGTACGTATGAACATGGAACATGGAGGAGTGACATTAGGGTAGTTGAAAGACATTACTGTTGTATGAGTAAGGTTTACTCGAGTGCGGAGGAACGTGTAACACACGCTCTAACTACTCCAAAGCAAGTGTCGGTGTGTACTATATATCAACGGCCGTTGAGAGTTTGGTGGTGGTGGGCGCGTGGGTTTTGTTGAATTCGCCGACGCGCTCATATTTGCTGTTTCCAACTCCCGCTCAAATAGTTCTCGTCATCCAAATCTATTTGTTATTATCACTCAAATTAATAAACCAAATTTGTGTGGACCTTTGACTATGTATCACAAAACGACAGCATTTCGTCCATTTAAATTTGTCAATAAGTAAATGTTAAAATCACCAAGAGGATCAACTCTAAAAGGTATCTTCTTGGATGGAATTAGAGGCGTAAACGAGCCGAGCCAAGCTCGAGCCTTACCTTAATCGAGCTAGGCTCGTTACAACTTTCTGAAGCTCGAGCTCGGCTCGATTCGAGACTTGGATTTTGGGCTCGAGCTCGGCTCGTTAGTAAAACTTAAAAGTTAAAACTCGAGCTCAGCTCGAAAGCTCAATCTAAGCATCTATGGCGCGAGTTAAAACAGGCTAAAGTTCGACTCGAGCTCGTTTTTGGTTGTTAATGAGCGAAGGCTCGGCTCGAGCTCGACTCAATAGTTTGATAACTCAATTAAAAAAGAACATCTAGATCATTCAAAAAGTAATACATAGACGAGCCTAACGAGCTACCCATACAAGGCTCGAGCTAGGGCTCGATATCTAATCGATCCTAATTTCAAGGTCGGGCTCGAGCTCGATAAGGCTCGGCTCGTTCAAGCTTTTTATCGAGCCAGTCTCGAGTAGCTCGCGAGCCGCTTGGCTCGTTTGCACCCCTAGTCAGAATCTGCAATCAAAGAATACCGTTAGCCTTAACGCGAGATGCCGCGTTTGGACTTCTGCGTGAGAATCAGTAAATCGTTCTTAAGAGTCTAAGAGAAATGAAAGGATAAGAGTTTAGAGTGAGAATGAGAGAATTGAACTTACTTTGGGCTGAACAAGACTCTCTTTTTATAGGTAGATTGCTCTGCCCAAGGGAGCCTTGTGTCAGCTGGTACCTTCTAGTCTTGGTAAACTTATCCTCCCGTGACGTTGCTTACGGGGTTAACCTTGCCTCTTTGGGTAAGTTTTAGGTTTGTGTGTCTCGATGACACATTTATGTGCTTTAGGGAGAAGTCTAATCAGTTTGACTTGTTGGGTTAAAGTTCCAAGGTTGTACAGTAACTTTAGCTCCATGTCACAAGCCGTTGGTGTATCAGCTTCCCGTCGGGAGCCTTCAGCGTCTGACTTGCAACTCCTTACTTTCAGTTTATGTTTAGCATTCTTTGTTGTTTTCTTGCGATTGTTATTAACCTTGGTTTTGTTGACTGGGAACTCCGAGTACCCACGTCATCAGTAAATAAATAAAGTGATAATGTTGGTGAGTTAGGTGTGAGGGCGCATCCGGTTAAAAAAATCGGGTTCATTGATTTGCTATCGGTTAGACCACCCGGTGTGGTCTAGTGTCCTCGGTCACCTCAGCCATTTTGGCGCCCCATAGCGCTCCTCCCCCATCCCGCCATAGCCAAAGGGGGCGCTATGGCATGCCTCCGCCAGTGGGTTAGCGGGTGTGAAAGATGAGAGGGTGAGCCACATCAATTAGATTTCTTTTTTTTTCTTTTTTTTTTCCTTTTATATATATATATAGTAAATGAGGGCTTTAAAAAGTTTTATTCCACACCGTGCAAGTTAGCAATAACGCCTCTCGTTTACGTGTCGCTTACGTGACTGGATAAAGCCCCTAGGGGCTTTATACCGTACCACTCAGCCTTATAAACTGGGACAATAGTGAATTAAAAAAAAAATTCAAAAGGTTTCTTTTAGTAGATTCCCACTAATTCGTGACTAATTTTTTATTTTTTTTTAAATCATACAAGGTTTCCACTAATTTTTTTCATTCTTTCCAAACTAAAGGGGTTCTCGGGAATCCCTAAAAACCCCCTGGATCTGCCCCTTAACGGGGATCAAGTTTTTGGCTTGTGAAGGGTGCTCCCTTCACCCTTATAACTTAGTGTCAGTTAATATTCCCACATTGTATCCCATGAAACAAGCCTTCTTCATAATTCCGGATAAGGCCTCCACAGCCAAAACAAATAAGAAAAGGGAAATCGGGTCCCCTTGCCTAAGTCCCTAGTTACACTTGAACTCACTTGTTGGCGACCCATTTATCAAGGTCGAAGCTTGAGCCGATGTTACAATGGCCTGAATCCACCGATCCGGAAAGTTCATTTGCTCCAAAATTATATCCAAGAACCCCCAATTAAGAGAGTCGTATGCCTTGTCAATGTCAATCTTAAACATTAAACCATTCCTTTTCATTCTTTTCATCCAACCTATTATTTCAAACGGCCCATCCATAATACTTCTACCCTCCAAAAAAGTCGATTGTTCCGGAGAACCAAGCTTCCCAATCACCCCTTTTAACCTATTAACAAGGACCTTCGAAAGGACCTTATTTATATATCCAATTAGACTAATTGGTCTAAAATCCGAGAAGCTCATATGATCATTTACCTTTGGAATTTTATTATTATAAATAAGCAACAAAAACATGCAATCGAACTTGTACATTGTGCTTTATGAGTTTTTCAAAAAAAAAAACTTGAATTTTTACTTTTAATCCAAAGGTTTTTACCTTTTGCAAATTTAACCCTACATAATTTGTTTTTTTAACTTTAACACAGATTTTTTCATTATTTGCAATTTAACTTCACAACTTTTGTCACTTATAGTTTTCATCTTTCGCAAATTTTCGTTTTATGTATAGTTCTAAATTTTTCGAGTTAATACGAAGCAACGTACGACTGTGGTTCAACTTTTTTATGTTTTGTTTCAAATTTTGCAAGTTAACACGGGGCAACGTGCATGTGTGGTTGAACGTTTTTACCTCTATTTTTTCACGTTTGACAGGTTCGTCGCAACACGCAGATCCTAGGTCGAGTCAGTGTTGGCATTAGTGCTATTTGACATCGTTTTACAGCCCGCCGCAACACGGGGTGTGCTTTGGGGGGTGGGGGGGATTTCAAAGAAAAAATGGTTATGCATATGGTTGTTGTAACCTTGGCTTTTTGAAGGTTTTCCAAAAAAAATTGATTTTTTTTACATTTCATCCAAAGATAGTTCATAAATTATTTTTAACCCAAAACTATTTGTTTTTTTTTTTACTTTTAACCCAAAACTTTTTATCTTTGACAATCTATCCTCATAACTTTTTTTACTTTCAACTTTGTCCTTTATAGTTTTCATTTTCCGCAAATTTTTTCGCTTTATGCTTGGTTCTAAATTTTGTGACTTGACACATCGTAACGTGCGTCTTTGGTTTAACGTTTTTACGTTTCGTTCTAAATTTTGCGAGTTAACACGACGCAACGTGCGTGTGTGGGTGAAAGTTTTTACATCGTGTATTTTTTCCCCGTTTGACAGGTTTAACATAACGTGCGGGTCCTAGATCGACTTTGTTATAACTAAAGAATCCCCGCTGTATTGCGGCGGGTCGCAATCCTAGTTAAAGTAATGAAGGAAGACGCACACCCGGGAGATAGCGTTGCCAGGTGGTAAACATCTTCCATCAAGGCCACAAACTTCTTCTCCAACCCCCCCCCCCCCCCCCCCCCCAAAAAAAAAAAACCTCTTTAGAAACTTGAAATTGAACCCGTCCGGCCTCGGAGCCCTATCCCCATCACAAGACCAAACCGCTTCCTTTATTTCGAGCAAGGAAAACGGCTTTATCAACTCCTCCGCCTCAGTCTCCGACAACTTTGACAGATTTGAGCACAATATTGGCGGTTGAACCACCATCGGTTCCTTAACTTTCTCCTAAAAAACCCGAATGCACTATCTTTAATAATAACCGGATTTGTAACCCACTCCCTGTCCATCAAAATCCCATTGATTCTATTATTTGACGTATTTGCATGCATAAGGTTGTGAAAGAAACTAGAATTTTCATCCCCTCAAAAGCCCATTTAACCCTTGCTTTTTATTAAATAGAAAATCCTATTATTAAATAAATACATTTAAAAATGAATCAAGTATTGTGTCGACATTACTTGGCATTTACACGTTTAAAACAACAAAAAAGAAAAGTGGAAAACTGTTGTTTGGATATCGAAGTCAAAAAATGATCCTAGGAGAATCGAATAATTAATTAATTTTATTTATAATGCAAAAACAAAAGATAACATAAATGTTTGTAACTAGATATTTTGGTGGAACAAGAGCATGTATGTTGGGTACTACTTAAACATCATCTGGTCGGGTGTCTGTTTTAATGGCGATGGTTCAAGCTGTCTACGTCACCGTTTTACCAAGTTAATTCCTAATGCGTAACTGTCAAAACACACTTAACCTAATAAACCATTTATAACAACTCTTAGGATGTAAGATTCATACATTGATTCTATGTAACATGGAAACGTTATCATAAATTAATCATGTTATTTTGATATTTAAGATACATTATTCAAACATGTCATTAGTTAAGCTTTGCTCCAACAATAAGTTTATACAGCATCGCCACCCTCACTCACCTTCAAAAACACACAACGAAAAGCCATGCCGAATTTTCGTCAAATATATCCAACCTCAAATGAACAAAAATTCTTTTGATCTACATTCTCTGGACAATCCTGATATTACAATTGCAAATTCATTACTTTGCATTAAAAAGTAATAATAAAAAACATAAATAAAAAATAAAATTTACCAGTTATCACATAATCTAACACTATCCTTCTACTTCTCGTCCGAATATGAATCCAAGTATGCGATCACAGATTCGGCTGCTTTGCATCCCGAGGATATTGCTTTCCCGACAGAGAGCCCTCCTTTGTGGTTACCTAATAAAAATTAGGGTTAATTGTCATAAAATACCAACATATTAATCTCATTCTTTCATATTGGTCAATATATTTTTCTCGTACCGATTGAGACGTTGAACTCGATATAGGTGTTTTATTTTCATCTTTTTTAATGTCAAAATTTAGCAACCTACTTTCTCAAATGTAGTATGATTCTATAAAGAAATGAAGAAAAACAAACATTTTACAAAGTTTGACTATTAAATTGGTACGGGTTAAGGTAAAATGACCAATGTGGAACGCTAAGATATGTAACGTGCTATCTTATGGCATCAGCCCAAGCATATAACCTCATCAATAAAGGAGCAAAATGGATCTGGTCGGGTTGATCACAAACAAGTTATCTCATTTCTATTAACTAGTGCATGGAACATGATTACCAATTGAAGTTTAGACTTCTTTCGACCCAAGCTATTTTATTTCTACCCATTTGACCCATTAGAGAAAAACCTCATCCAAATCCACCCATCTGTAAGTAAAAAGAGTCAAAATTCTCACTTCTACCGACCTGGCAAACGGGTGGCAAACGGGTCGGGTAGGTTCGGGTCATGGGTCAAAATGGGTTCGGGCCAAAACGGGTTCGGGTCAATTATAAAAAAGGGTTGTTTTGGTTCGGGTCGAAACGGGCCCGGGTCAGAACGGGTTTCGGGTCGGGTCAGCTTTTTTTTTAAAGATGACTAATATGAGTTAATTATTCATATACCAATGGTGTTGTGTTATTCTCATGTTACATTGGGTTGTGATTTGTTTATTTGTAAATAACTTAAATCGAATTATAAGTTGGCTTCAGTTTGAAATTGATTAACTCGGAACTTAACAATGAAAGATTCTGCTAAAAAGAAACAGAACAAACTAAATTTAACCAAGAAATTATTTTATCAAGTGTCATAATACAAATTAACAAAATGCATAACATAAACACAAAATGACAGCCACATAATGACTCGTGCCTTATGCCACAGAATGCGCAGCCACAGAGATACTTGGGGTTTACAGAGATGATTTGCGGCGGCGGAGACGGCAGCAACGGTGGAGATTGGGGCGTCGATGATGAAGAATGGAAGATGATGTTCAGGGTTCAGTGAATCAGGGTGAAGTGAAGACTTCACGTCTTCACCCGTGGTTTCTTTTCATTTAAAACCCTAATGACCCGTAACCCGCTATTCTAATTTAATCGACCCTAAAGGACCCGTAGATAGAATTTTTTAGTTTTTGAGTGACCCACTTTGACCCCCTTGTTTAAATTCCTTAACCCAAAACAACCCATTGTCTAAATTCCTTTACCCAAATTGACCCATATAACAGGTTTTGGGTCAGAATTGCCCCCTCTACTACCTACCAACATATAATTTATCCATTTTTATTTCAAGACAAAACATGTTACCTGCATAAAAGTATCCGGGTAGCTCCGTTTCCATTTTCTCAATTGCTTCAATGACTGAACCATAGTCGCGCCCAAACAATGGAAATGCTTTGCTCCAATAATAGTGACTGCAATTAAATTCACATCCCCATAACGTATAGCATGACCAAAAAGGCAAAAAAAGGACAAACTTTAAGCATAAGTCGTATTTACATTGTGCATACATCTATGTACCTCAAGACTTATTTAACTTTTTATTACTTTTAGCAACAATTTCAGTTCGCGATGGAAAACGTCAAAATGAATAAGAAATTTTGTTTAAACAGATAAAAAGACCATAGGTAAGCAAGTGGTTACATTCCTTATTCTAGTAAAAAAAATATTGTTAATAGTGTTGTGCCCTTACGTTAGAAATTTTGGCTCTCCTTCTGTTCCAAGCAACTGTCTGAGGTCAGAAGTTACTATATGCTTCAACTCGTCCCTGAAATAGTATTTTAGATTATTGACACATGCCCAAAAAATTCATTAAACTTGCGTAATTAAGTGAACCTACCTCGAAGCTTTGGCCAGTTCTTTGTTTCGACTACCCCCAACAAAGGTGGTGTAAAGGTACACGTCTTCCGAGGCGCGATCTGGAAACATCATCGAAGAGAAGAGAGTGCCTGCATAGCAGAATTTTCGCTATGCCGTTACGGTAAACAAAATTAAAAAAAAAACTATTGGAGGACAGTATCAAGCCTCACCTAGTGTCCTCAAACCATTTTTCTGCTCCTTGGCTGGAACAAGAACTCCAAAACCCTCGAGGGGCTGCTTCACGTTTTCTTTCTTGAAAGTCGAGATTATTACTGATATTGGCATATAACTCACCTGCACTACAAAAACCAAAAGCTAAAAAATGACACTAAAAAAGTTTTAATTTTTAATTGGATGCTCTGATGTTAAAAGGTTTTTTCTCTTGGTAGAATTTACTGACTGTCAAATTTGACGGAACTATAACTAACTAATGCTTCGGTAAAAAAACATACCTCTGGTATGAAATTAAGCGGAAACAGACTTCCGATCTTTGTAATCTTCATTTCTTTTACATTGCCAAGTGGGGCCTAATTAGGGAACATATCTTCATCAAGATTCAAGAATGCACGAGATTAACCAAATTTATGTCACGGATAGTAAAAGATTACCCAATGGGTGTACTCACAGTCATGATCACAGCGTCGAAAGATTGCTGAAATTGTTTGTTCTGATCTGGAGCACAACATATTGACCAATTACCAACCGTGTTACCATCGCAGTTGTAGGACATTTCAAGCACCTTTGATTGAAGATTAAGTTCATGGGGTCCGATCTCTTTGCATAGTGCATCAGTGAGGGTCTGCATAACGATAAAGCATGAATAACCAAAATAACATCTGTAATAAAAAAGATAATTGTAATTAAATTTAGGGTCTTGTCGAAATCAGTAAATCACCCTCGTCTTACCTGCATTCCACCGAAAAACGAAAAAGAACCACGCCTGCGTTTGCTGTTTCCAGAAGGTTTCCTTTTCCCATTTCTGGAAGATACCATAGACTGAAATGCCCCGGAAACGATTGAACCAAACCTGAATGTAAATAGTTGTAACCATTCAACTGATTTTAAGTCTGAAGAAATAGAATAAAATGCCATTTTCGTCCCCGAGGTTTGGCCAGTTTTGCGACTTTCGTCCAAAGGTTTGTTTTATCGCATCTGGATCCAAAAGGTTTGAAATCTTGCCAATTTTATCCGGCTCGTTAACTCCATCCATTTTTCTCCGTTAAGTCATGGAAATTTTCGTCTTTTTTGTTAACTTAAAGGGCAATTCAGTCTTTTGTATACTTGTGCATTATGCTAAATGCTTGTACATAAAGTGAAAAAGACCGAATTGCCCTTTAATTTAACAAAAAAACGACGGAAATACCCCTGACTTAACGGAGAAAAATGGATGGAGTTAACGAGCCGGGTGAAAATGGCAAGATTTCAAACCTTCTGGATCCAGATGCGGAAAAACAAACCTTTGGACGAAAGTAGCAAAACTGGCCAAACCTCAGGGACGAAAATGACATTTTACTCTAAGAAATAAGTGATCAAAAGTCATTATTCCACAGGCCATTTGAAGAATGAGGGGCTGTTTGGCTAAGCTTTTCAAAATGACTTATTTGCTTATTTGCTTTTCTGAAAGCAAATAAGCAAATAAGTCATTTTGAAAGGCTTAGAAAGCAAATAAGCAAATAAGTCATTTTGAAAGGCTTAGCCAAACAGCCCCTGAATTAGTATTGGTTGTTACAAACATACCTTCTTTCTAAATCCCATAACTCAGGAAATGCATGACGCATCTGTGTGGAAAAGTAAAGGAATTTAAGCAATATATTAAGAAGTTATGTGTGGATATTTGAAAGCAGTTATGTATATTTTCTCAAAAAGACATAGAGCAACAATAGTTACTCACAGAAAGTGATTCAGGATCTCCGCCGCTTGTTCCCGCAACAACTGGATCAATGAGATACTCAACAACCTTAGATAAACAAGTCAAATATTAATAACTCGGAGAAACAAAATCAAAAACAGAAACAAAACATTATGTAGAATATACAAACACCTCCTTCCCAAAATGACGTTGAAAGAATTCTCCAACACTGCGAAACAAAATGTTTAGAACCTAATGGCATGTATCGAATATAACTAACTACTTCAAGCAGATGAAATGGAACAAGGCTGTATATTTTACCTCTCTGGTGCGTCAGATGACTTATTCTTCTTCCATAAAAATGGCTCCAAAAGAATTTGAACCTGTAAAATTTGCAAACAAACCCGATAATAATCGTATATACATAGCAATCACAAATCTTCAACTTTTGACAACTGGGAAAAGTTTGTGTGATACTTATGTAGATGCTTTTTAAACTACAATTAAAGTAAACAAACATTATATTTGATTACGAATAACAGAATAAAGAGTGTGCTTTAATCTAAACAATGAACAACATTAAGAAGATAGTATGAGAGTGAAGGATTATAATAAGATATGGCATCCTTATTCTTGAACTTTCAAGGTAGCAGGAGCTACTAACGTACCTTTGACTGAGTGGAAAGAAAACTGCTTCTGATCAGTGCAATTGGGTTAGAAGGTATCTGCAATCATGAGATTGACCACATTATGGTCAATAACACGATACATGAAGTCATGAACTTTAGACGTATAAAAGATACGCAGTAAGAAGACAACTAAGGCCTCATTCAACAAAGATTTTGTTTTTCGTTCTCTGGACGTAAAAACTACAAAAACAGGTGTTTGACAAACCGTGACTTGGATCTTTTCACAGATTGCAAAACTGAATTCCGAAATTACTCATGTTATTATTTGACTTTGATGAGATTAAGCTTACAAGCCTAATAAAGCACAATTCACCTTACATTTTAATTTTTATTTTTCTTTCTTTTTTTTTTCTTTTTTTGAGAAAGGGAATTTATCAATATTGATGATCATTAGTTAAGTATGGTGTTGAGATATTCATACCAGTACAGGTTTTCCATTTCTTACAATGTACCGCTTGTGCTGTGAAATCGGCTGCAGCAGGAAATAGTGTTAGGACTCAGCAAGGATGTAGTGATCATAAAAGATAAACAGGATCAGCCTTAAAATTGTGTTTAATTATTTGTATTTATACAAAAAAAAAAGAAAAACAACTTCTTGTTCTTTTTTGTTTCAGAAGATGATCACATATGAACAGTTAGTACACAAACTATGGGAAGTATGGCAGCTATATCAAACACAACAACTTACAAACTGTTGTTTATCTCGAAGCCCAAGATCATCGATCAAACTGCTGACCTCTGCCTCACTCTCAGTCTGCGTAAATCGTAAGGTAAACTATATGTTAAGCATCATCATCAAAATTGCTTAATATTGCAGATTGACATCAATCATATTGTTATCCTGAAATATCATACATACCATAGTATTGGCACCCTCATCCCATATTAAACCATCTTGCGAAAGGCTCCTTAGTTTCCCGCCTACTCTCCCATCAGCTTCAAAGACAGTGACGTTTAATCCATGTAACTTTAACTTATAAGCAGCAGCACAACCACTGAAAAAATAATAAACATATAGTTTCTCAATTTCAAATTAGGTCATTCCACTAATTATCGAAACATTCTGCAAATCCTAAATGTCTCCTCAATAAACTAAACCTATGTATGACTGACTGACTGACTGACTGACTGACTGACTGACTGATCATTCATTTCTTAGTCAAATTCTACCAATCACTTGAAATTGTGACCATCTAAATTCATTATAAAACAAATTATTACACCGATGATGTTGAAATATTGAAAATATTCTAGCAAATTACGTCAACAAATTCGCTATTTTAAGTTAAAGTTTCGTACCTGACACCGGCACCAACAACGGCAACTCTCTTAGCAGGTTCTGTAGAGAATAATGAATTTCATTAGTTTTTTTTTTTCTGAATTATAGATGCAAATGCAACAAAACTGTAAGTGAAATTAGGATAAAAGGTAAAAAGAAGAACCCTAACTTTGGTTGTCAGGTGTAGTTGGTGAAGCCATTTTTGGTTTCTCTGTGGACGAAGAAGTCACCTGGTAATCTGATTCTGATTATCGGGGTTGGTAACTTGGTATTTTGTCTTATTGGGTCGGGTCGGGTCGGGTCGGGTAGAGAAGTCTGTGGGCAAAAAGTAGCTATTAAAGTAACTGCGTGCGACGAACTCCAACTGTGGACCAATGGGCTTTGACACTTTAACTACTTATTTTGGACGTATAGCAGCATTTGGGTCCAGCAAAATCTTACTGTGACACCTTTTTACTTTTAGGCTTTTATTTGAATAATAAATCATAAACTAAAGCTGAAAAGGATAACATGTAGTTTAGTTTATAGAATGCTTTGAGCACTTAGTTTATACCATGGTTGTAAAACAAGGTCTCCAAGGCCGAGTAGTCGCTACAAGGTAGGTTGCCGAGGCGACTTTCTTCAACTCCGACTAATTACTCAGAATCGATCAAATGCGGTCAACATCGGCCAAAATCGGATCTAGTAGGTCAACTCGGGACGAGTTTGACTTAAAATAAAATAAAACATAATTTCTATGCCTATCATATTAAAGAGTGAATATCAATTTCACGAATTTTATTATAAATATTAGTAAATTTATGCTATTTGACATATATTTAATTTACGAAAACTAATTTCTTTATAATTTGGCATGTCCGAGTACTCCCCGTGTACTCTCTGCCTATGCCGAGTACTCTCAACTCCCTGGTCGACCGACTAGGGAGCGCCTAGCGACTTTTGCAACCATGGTTTATAGAATGATTTAATCACTTAATTTCAATATATAATGCTAATATAGTTCATCCTAACTCCTAAGTTCGTTACTTTTATATATTTAGTGATTAATTCATAATACAAAACAACATGTATTCTTAACTTAGGTTAATTAAAAAAAAAGTAGCATGAATCACCAACATCGTCTACCACAAATGCAAATTCATCAATACGGTCCATATGTCCACTTTAAAAGGCAAATTCCTCCACCAAGTGGGCTACCTCACATTGTAATTCATGTCTATATAAATAAGTGTTTTTAACTAAAAGTGATATAATCCAAAGAAAATAAATTAGAAAAAAAAAACATAATATTATAAATTAATAGCTCAAAATCCATTGAGAAATCAAAGATTAAATGTAAATACCCCTCTTCATAATTAACCCGCACGAATCAAGTTCAAGTTGAGTCTGTATTAACTCGAGTTCCAAACAAGTAATAATATGAATAAAGCCAGCTCGACTTGATGTCTTCAATAAACCAAAAACTAAGCTTGTATTTGGCTGACCTCTAACTCGAGTTGGCTCATGAGTCAATGAGTTTGTTAAGCGTCTTCGTTAACATGGAAACAAAGAAGATCCAGATGACTGGAGATGGTTACTAAGATCTAGACACTGTATACGAACAATAAGAGTACTACTTACCCTTGTTGAACGAATACAGTTAATGTCATAGTACGGACCGTTCGATCTGTTTTTACAGACCCTTTTTTCCCTCAAGTTAGCTAACGAGCAAGCACATCAACTCAAAAGCAGCTTGAAAATTTTCAAGCACGAGCTGAATTTAATATTCTTTTAAACTAACCCCAAACAAGTTAACAGCCATAACTTATGCTTGTACCAATAATGCTAACTTCACTAAACCATATCCTATGTAGATTTAAAATCGTGTGCACAGTATCCATCAAAACTATGGACTCATAAAACATATATGAATATGTTTAGCCGTTTAGGTAAGGCTCTCAAAGCCTACACCAACCACCCAATAATGCAGTAAAAATCAAGATAAAGTTTCATCTCCAAATCACACTTTTGATTGCATGAAAATCTCCATGATGAAAGATTATATCCTCTAGACCTAAAGCAAACTACTTGTCCTCAGCTTGAAGTAATTTCCTTTTCCTTAGCTTTGCATAATTCTTCAGCTGACTTGCTGTACTTTTTTGTCAACTCTTCAACCTGGAAAAACCAACAAGAATATGATGAGCACAAGAATTGTGGTAAATTTGTAATTTTTAGTAAGGGCATTACTTCTTTTTCCAATCTTTTAGCATCATCTGCTGAAAAGCCCGAAACTGCTTTAGCTTTGTTCTTATCTTTATCCTTTCCTTCTGATTTTTTAGGCACAGACTTCTTTATCGTGTCCAAAGCCTGTATACCAAAGATGATAATTTAGCAACACAACTATGAGTAATAAAAACAATTTAATAGTTAACCTTTTGCCGGGCTCTTCTAATTCTTTGCTTGACATCTTCAGCAGACTTTGAAACCACTTTGCATACTGCCTGAAGCATAAGGCATTAGCTTCTATGATACACAAATTGCTAAAAGAATTTTCAGAAATTAGCATTATTATGGAAAATAAACTCACCTGCATATGCTCTTTGGTCATGCTGCATATTGCAAAGATACCCAAAAGACATTAGCAACCAAATTACATATAGAAAACCTTCATCTCACAAGTTAAAATTTGAACTCAAGTTAGTGTCTTACGGAGGAATAGCTGTAATCAACCGTTCACCATCTGGTTTTGGATTCAAACCCAATGGCGATGAAACAATGGCTTTCTCTAGCTCTTTCAAGGCCTAAATGATTCAAGTGCAATGTCAGAACAGAAATGCAAATATGCAATCACTGATCTAACTGTTCATACTTACATTTGGATTGTATGGAGTTACTGATAGGGTTTTGGGGTCTAAAACTGAAACAACAGCCATCCGATTCAAAGGCATCTTCACACCACCGGTTTCTACTATTATATGGTCAAGCATTCCTAGAAAAGATATTGAAAAGGTAAAGAAAAAATTAATCAGAAACAAGCGTCATTTTGAAAAACTTCAGGAACAAACAAAGCAATAATATATGCACCTGCTGATGCTCTTCCGGTGCGCAATTTGCTCAGCTCATGTGATACTGCATCAATGGCAGCCTCCATCTCAGAGATAGCGGTTTGTTTAATAATTGGCCCCATATTCACAATTTCAATTCTGCTGCCAGCATCAGCATTAGCAACACCAAGTTCACCATCATCATCCCCTGAAAGCTTTGTTATGTAATTGTTCTGTCGAGCTAATACAGGATTTT
>JARYGA010055901.1:0-29037 GCA_030545235.1 Helianthus tuberosus
AAAGCTGTAGCAAAGGCAGTGAGCGATGCCTATGAGAATGCCAGCAAATCATCCGAGGAATCGAGGACTGAAGGTCCTAGAGCTGTCGCGAGACCTTTCAGTTTCAAACAATTCAAGTCATGTGGGCCGAAAGAATTCACAGGCGAAGGAGGTCCTACTGCACTATTCCACTGGTTTGACTCTATCGAGGTTACTCTACGACAAAGTGGTTGCCCTGATGACCTTCGAACTCTGAACGCTACCGGCGTCTTTCAGTCCCGTGCTTTGGACTGGTGGACGGCCGAGAGGAACAAGAGAGGGAATGATGCGGCTTACGGTTTGTCGTGGGATGAGCTCAAGGAAGTCATGCTGGAGGAATTCTGCCCTCCTCACGAGCGTTAAAAGCTTGAAGATGAATTTTGGCACATACATCAGAAGGATGGAGACAATGCTGGTCTCACTGCTCGCTTCAAACAGCTCAGCATTATCTGTCCCGACCAGGTCAAGACTCCCGATATGACCATCAAGAAGTACATCCGAGCCTTGCCCGACTGCGTTGCTGATTTCGTGCAAGCGGCTAAGACTACCACGATCGAAGAAACCTATCTGCTGGCCGCTGAAATCAATGACAAAAGGGTTAAGGCTGGGGTGTGGGACAAGACCTCCAAGCATCTGCATCAAGCCACTACTGCTACACCAGCTACCGAAACCACCTAGTCAAGCAACAAGAGAAAGAACAAGAGAAAGAACAGCTCCACCAACAAGAACTGTGCGATTACTGCTGCACCGATTCAAGCTGTACCTGCCCAACAGCGTCAAGTAGCGGCGCCTGTGGCCAATGCACCGCCTGCAAAGCGTGCATATACTGGGCCACATCCACTATGCCCTACTTGCACCTATCATCACCCGACTGCTATTCAATGCCGCTTCTGTGCTCATTGCAACGTCTACGGCCACTTTACTGCCAACTGCCGTATTCGTCAAGCTCATGCCAATCAAGCTCTACTCGCTGCCCCACAGGGTCAACAAGCTCCTCCGGCACCCGCAGTCAAAGCCAGAGCATGCTTCACGTGTGGCGACCCAAACCATTTCGCCAACATGTGCCCGAACAGGGTAGTGAAACAAGAACCGCAACAGCAGCCGCCACAGCAACAGCAACAACAGGCAGCACGCGCCAGAACTTTCAATCTCAATGTGCGTCAAGCCCAGGCCGACAACAACGTGGTCAATGGTACGTTCCTTGTGAATGGTATTTATGCTTCATGTTTGTTTGATACTGGAGCCGATAATTGCTTTGTGTCACTCGAATTTGAGAAACTCCTTAGTCGTAAACGTTCTCGACTCTCCTCTGCATTCGATGTTGAAGTCGCTACTGGAAGAACCGTCGCTGTAAACTCTGTTATTCGTGATTGCACTCTCGAGCTCAACAATCACATCTTCTCAATCGATCTCATTCCAATGCAACTAGGAAGCTTTGATGTCATAGTAGGCATGGACTTTCTTCGCGAAAACCATGCCGAAGTTGTGTGCTTCGATAAGATGATTCGTTTTTCGCTCACAAATGGTGATTCATTGTGCGTTTATGGTGATACTACTTCGAAGGGTCTCAAGCTTATGTCATGTCTACAAGCTAGCAAGTATCTCCGCAAGGAATACAGAGCTTTCTTGGCTAACATTGTAGCAGCGGAGAAGGAAAAGAAAGAGAAGAAGGAAGTGAAAGACGTTCCTGTGGTTCGAGAATTTCCTCGAGTTTTTCCAGAGGATCTTCCCGGACTACCTCCTAAGCGTGATATTGATTTTCGCATTGATCTCATTCCTGGAGCTAATCCTATCGCCAGAGCTCCTTATCGACTCGCACCGTCCGAAATGCGCGAACTCTCAACCCAGCTCCAGGAATTGCTTGAAAAAGGCTTTGTTCGCACGAGCACCTCTCCTTGGGGCGCACCAGTCCTTTTCGTCAAAAAGAAGGACGGGTCGTTCCGGATGTGCATCGACTACCGGGAATTGAATAAGTTGACTATCAAGATCCGCTATCCTCTGCCTCGAATCGACGATTTGTTTGATCAGCTACAAGGCGCTACGTGTTTCTCGAAGATCGATCTACGTTCTGGATATCATCAGCTGCGTATACAAGAGGAGGATATACCAAAAACCGCGTTTCGCACTCGTTACGGCCACTACGAATTCGTTGTCATGCCTTTTGGCCTAACCAATGCACCAGCAGTTTTCATGGATCTGATGAATCGAGTGTGTAAACCCTATCAAGACCATTTCGTCATCGTGTTCATCGACAATGTCTTGATCTATTCCAAAACGAGAGCCGAACACGCGCAACATCTACGTTTAGTTCTCGAGTTGCTCCAGGGGAACCAACTCTACGCCAAATTCTCCAAGTGCGAGTTTTGGTTGGGGGAGGTTCAGTTTCTGGGTCACATCGTAAATAGTCAGGGTATTCACGTCGATCCTGCGAAGATTGAAGCTGTTAAGAGCTGGGTTACGCCTAAGAACCCGACTGAAGTCCGCTCATTCCTCGAACTAGCGGGCTATTATCGACGATTTATCGAAGGATTCTCGAAGATTGCTGTACCACTCACTTCTCTCACTCATAAGGATCAGCCTTTTTTCTGGGGAACCAAACAAGAGTCTGCCTTTCAAACCCTCAAACAAATGCTTTGCAATGCTCCTGTTCTCACGCTACCCGACGGAAACGATAATTTCATTGTCTACTGTGATGCTTCTAACCTTGGTCTCGGTTGTGTCCTAATGCAACGAGACAAGGTCATAGCTTACGCATCTCGTCAGCTCAAAATCCACGAGAAGAACTATACAACCCACGATCTCGAGCTAGGCGCAGTTGTTTTTGCATTAAAGATTTGGCGACACTACCTGTATGGTACAAGGTGTACGATCTTCACCGATCATAAGAGCTTACAACACATCTTTAATCAGAAGGAACTAAATATGCGTCAACGCCGATGGGTAGAACTTCTCAACGACTACGACTGTGAGATTCGTTATCACCCAGGCAAGGCAAATGTTGTTGCCGACGCACTTAGCAGACAGAGCTACCTACTTAGCACTCGAAATGTTCAAGCCCAGCACAACCTCGAAGCTCTCATTCGCGACGCCCAACATGCATGTTTCAACGAACGCACCTTGAAGAAAGAAAGAATCTACCACGATAGAGCCCAGCTTGTGAGCAAATCAAATGGGATATTCCACTTCTTAGACCGAATTTAGATTCCCAAGCAAACCAACCTGCGACAGATTATCATGGATGAAGCCCACAAATCCCGATACTCTATTCATCCCGGTGCTGAAAAAATGTACCATGACCTTCGATATAGGTACTGGTGGCCGGGTATGAAACGGGATATCGCACTCTACGTCGGAAAATGCCTAACCTGTGCTAGAATCAAGGCTGAACATCAAAGACCCTCTGGCTTGCTCGAACAACCACCAATTCCCATGTGGAAGTGGGAGAGCATAGCTATGGATTTCGTAACCAAGCTTCCAACCACGTCATCAGGTCACGACAGCATTTGGGTTGTCATTGACCGCTTGACTAAATCAGCTCACTTCCTACCAATACGAGAAGACTACAAGGTAGAATGATTAGCCCGAATCTACACCGACGAGATCATTTGCCGACATGGGACGCCTCGTGACATCATCTCTGATCGTGATGCTCGGTTCACTTCACGATTGTGGGAAACGTTTCAAACGGCACTCGGTACAACGCTTAATCTAAGTACTGCGTTCCACCCACAAACCGACGGTCAGACTGAAAGAACGATTCGTACGCTTGAGGACATGCTCCGTTCGTGTGTTCTAGACTTCGGTGGTAATTGGGATAGACACCTCCCGTTAGTCGAATTCTCGTACAACAACAACTATCAAGCTAGCATCCAGATGGCACCTTTCGAGGCCTTATACGGAAGAAGATGTCGATCGCCTATTGTGTGGCACGAGATCGGTCACTCGCAATTAACCGGTCCGGAGCTGCTACAAGAAACGACGGACAAAATTTTCCAAATTCGGGACAACCTAGCGAAAGCTCGGGATCGACAGAAAGTTTACGCCAATAAAAAGCGCAAGCCCCGTGACTATGGCGTTGGTGACTACGTACTCCTAAAGGTGTCACCTTGGAAGGGTGTAGTCCGATTCGGCAAGAAGGGGAAACTCGCGCCTCGATATGTGGGGCCTTTTAAGATTCTGGAGAGGATCGGAAAAGTCGCCTACAGACTCGAATTACCGGAGGAACTTAGCAATGTCCATCCGACTTTCCACGTGTCAAACCTCCGAAAGTGCATCGCCGACCACGACTTACATGTTCCTCTAGATGATCTGCAAGTGAACGAAACATTACACTTCGTGGAAAAGCCTGTCGAGATCATGGATCGCCAAACCAAAGAACTCAGGCGCTCACGCATTCCTATTGTGAAAGTCCGATGGGAAGGCAAACGAGGCGCGGAGTTCACTTGGGAACTCGAAAGCGACATGAAGGCAAAGTATCCACATTTGTTTAACGAAGGAGTAATGACCGGTTAAGAAAGGCAAGGTGGCATACTTGTAAATAAGGAGAGACTCCTTATATCCTTGGCATATAAATAGAACCCTTAGGGTTAGTTTAGAGACTTTTGCTCATTTGATGCTTAGAAAGAGAAAGTAGAGAAAGAAAGTGGCAAAGTGATTCTAGTGTTTTGTACACGTTATCATAATCAATAGAATCACGGTTATTGTATGCGTTTAATTTAGCAATTTTCAGAGAAAAACGTGACATGTAAGAAAGATGAAGAAATTGCTCAAATTTGAGCAACCGAACTCCTGCTCAGATACCATTTGTAGAATCGGTTTTGACTCCGTTACGATTACGTCTAGTCACACACGTTCATGGATTCCGCACGTCGAACGTATTGTTACGCAATCGAATCGGAGATTAATCCGGACCTACAATACTCAAATTTCTCACAAACGGCTTCGAATTGAAATCTAAAACTTTATAGGCTTTTAGATCAGGTGTTTTCGCACATCATATCTTAAAATCAGCAATTTTAACCGTAAAATCCCGACTAATTTGACGATTTTCAATGGTCCGAACGAAAGACTCTCACCTGTGATCCACGGTTAGTTACGGCTTCCAGCTTAATTTCGGGACGAAATTCCCTAAACAAAGGGAGGCTGTAACACCCCGTGTTTTCACGAGTGAAAGTCAAAGTCAAGGCCAAAGTCAACGACCGATTTCGCGCGACTTGACTCGTAGAAATGTTTCTATTTTAATTATATTATGTGGAGTAAATGTCGTACATCACAATAATCGAATCGTGTTTACCATATTTCAATCGACCTACGACTGTGAAGGATAGGAAGTAACAATGCGATAAAGTTAATCAAGCTATGCTAATAAATCGACATCGAACCGTAACTCGAACTGTACATGTACTTGTTAGTTATACGTGTGTGTGTGCCTTACGTGTTACCTGTGCATGCTTATTTTATTTTATGTATGATAATCAAGCGAACTCAATCGAACTCGAAGTCTAACTCGAATGTAAACGAACCCGAACCCAAATTCCGAGTCGAACCCTATAAGAAGTAATTGGGACTGAAAGTAATTTGACTAGGAAACCCTATCGAATCGCTCGCAAATCGAAACCGAAGCAACATCACGCCGAACACACCAAAGCAGGCGGCATCCGCACGGATTGCCAATCCACACGGATTGCCAATCTGCACGGATTGTCAATCCGCACGGATGACCAGTCCGCACGGATAGCCTACCCGGGTGCGTGCCATGCGCACGGCTCACCCCTTTCCCTTTTTGGCATCCTATAAATACACGGGTCACTCTCCACTTTTTCCACTTTTGGCAAGTGACGTCCGAACCGCACGCATTCTTCACTTTTTCTCAGATTTCTCTCAATCCAGGTAAGATCATGCACTAATTCTTGTACATCTTTGATCACTACACAATTCTACACATTTCCATCTTTCAAATCTTCACTTTTAACCACGAAATCATCCGGATTTGAGGTATTCTCGGGTGACGTCATCATGAAGTTCTTATGAACTTCAAGCTTGCCTCATTCCACCAAGAATAACTCAGATCTAAACGATTTCTACAAGATTTCACAATAACCTCACCTAGATCTAACCTTTTCTAAGGATAAAAGAGTTGAAAGAAATAAACCTAAGTTCTCTCCTTCTTTTTCCCTTAAGAATCAGTACGAATCAGATCGGTTCTAGTCTCTACTCGATAATAGTGATGCACTAGTTCCAGATCTGGAATCCTACCCACAGACAACTGATTTCGGGGTCAACCGGAATGACCGTTCTGTGTCGCCGACAGGCCGAGTTAGGGTGGTTCCTGACCGGTCTAGTCACGCGGGTGAGAATACAATTCCAAGTGGTTGCCACGTAATCAGAACGTCTCGATAAACGACAACAGAAACCAAGAGTAGACGAACGGGACAATCAGACCAGAGACTGTCCGCACGGACAAGCTGTGCGCATGGATTACCATCCGCACGCACAGGTTATCCGGACGGATTGCCACCCGGACAAGTTGTGCGCACGGATTACCATCCGCACGCACAGGTCATCCGGACGGATTGCCACCCGGACGAGCTACCCTTGGGACCCACTTTCCAAACAAGGTTTGAGTATCGACGAATGAACAATCCGGACAGACGACCTCTGAATGGATTACTCTTCGGATCATGAGATACTAAGGCCTTAAACTAAAATTCAAACAATGTTCATCCGCACGGCCAAGTCGTACGCACGGACAGACTACCCGGACGGATGGTCCCTGCCCGCGCGCACAGACTGTCCGCACGGATCACCACCGTCCGCACGGACTACCATACGCATGGATTGTCGTCCGCGCGACCGGCTTGAAAGGTAGAAACACTTATGTGGTTCCTAAATGCTACAACGAAAACTCCAAAGCACAAGCCATCATACACCAACACATTTTAGGAAGAAACAATCCACTTGAACATTTATCCGCACGAACAACTCGTCTGTACGGATAAGTCATCCGCACGCACAACTAATCCGCGCGGATTACCATCCGCACGGACAGTCATACGCACGGATAGCTTATCCGGATGGATCACCATCCGCACGCATCACCATCCGCACAGATGGGTCACGCGCACGGATGACTCCCTCTCACGGATAGCTGATCCGCACGATCAGCCATCCTAATCACTCTCACTTTGTACTGTTTTACGCGCCACTTATCGTTACGTTATCGAATCTATTCAGTCATTGGTATCGATGGATCTATGTCGATAACTAACGTGCTTCATTTCACTGTGTGTACGTGCTGGTTATGCGTAAACGAATTCGAACTCTATATGCTATTATCAAACTTGTATGCTCACCTTTACATTTTATGTATTGACTTTATTTTAACGTATGTGACCGGTGCCTAGGTTGTTTATATGCTTCTCGGGCTGTGATGAAATTGAAGCTAGGAACTGGAGTCCTAGAAACCAACGAATAAATTGTTATGTTTAAATCTGAGTTGTCGGAACAGAATATTGTTTAGTCTTTGTTTGTAATAACTTGTTTGCTATTTGAGACATGGTATGGGACATGTTAACTTAAATTGAATGGTAATGATAGTTGTTATGGAAACTTCTGGACAATCTGTTTCGCTCAGTGCCGCGCCCCGATGATTCCGCCATCGGTTGGGGTGTGACACCGAAATTCATGTACTGGTATATATTTTTATACCTACTGTGATGAAGAAATGAACGAATGAACCTTTTTTTCTTAATGGCTGATGTTATTTTTTTTTTCACTGTTGATCAAATATTAAAACTGCGTATTTTTTCTTCTTTAGTTAATAAGTTAAACTTTAGTTCATTCTTGTATTTCCTGTATAAACTTTATTCAGTTCATTACAACTATTAGTATAGTAGTATGTATCAAGTTAAAAGCTTTGTGGGTTTAGAATAAGTTAAACAAAAGTCTTTGCCCAGAATCTTGTGAAGGTGTGTTCTCAGCTTCAAACCCCTCAACAAGGTGTGTTCTTAAACAACAATTAAAAACAAACATCAAAGTAGACACAAATGCATAATACTTAACCATGTAGACACAGTTAAAACACATTTATGCACCTGAAAAAAAAACAATCTTACTAACTATACACTGATGATCAAAAGAAGCAAGTTCAACTATTCAATAAGCACATAAGTATTAGAACACTCATATATAATGTATCAACAGGAAATTATTAACATGTATTTAGTTAAAAATCAAACAACTATTTATAATTAGTCATAACTTCAATATGATCAAAAGCAACAAAATTGTTCATATTCTTTCATCACATAAAGCTTGGCCTCACAAATAGTAGTCGATATGTCACATATAAGATTCTTCATGTAAAAACACAAGATATAAACGATTTTGATACTTAAATATGCTCACAAAGGCGTACAACAGGAACAAATATCAAATCTAAGAATCGTATTAACACTTTTTCAAACTTTAAACAGTGATCTACATACAAAAAATAATAGTATTAATAAGCATAAAAAGGAAAAAAAAAAAAGAAACCCCAAGAAACAAGTTTCTCTCTGTGTATTGAAGAACCCAGATCAACAAAAACAAAATTAAATGAAGGTCCATTGTTTTTTCTGATCACAACCCAACCACGAAACCCTAATTATGCCATATACGAATCTGACCTTTGCAGCTTTCCTCACTTTAGCAGTTGAAGATGTGCACTTGCCGGAGTGGTCTCGCCGATCGGAAGTTCACCGGCTTCTCTGTGTCGTAATTTCTATGTTTCTTCTCTCTCTCTCTCTCTTTGTGTTTTGATCTGATGGGTTGAGGGAGACTTGATGTGTATCGAGAAAAGGAAGTGGTGGGTGGGTGCTATAAAAGTCTGTTGAGGTGTATCGAGAAAAGGAAGTGGTGGGTAGGTTGTTATAAATGGTTGAGGTTGATGTTTACCAATAAGGGTAAATTGTATTTTTGTATATAAATTAAAAAATGGTGATTTTGTTTATAATATTCTTTAGACTGGGCATGAGCAAATGGTATAAAATATTGATCTCATCCCGATCCTGATACCGATAATCCTGATCCTGACATGTTTCGGTATCGGAAATGGTATCCACAGTTTGGTTTTTTCGGTATCGGTACGGTGTGGTATCGGTAAAATACCGACTTTTTCCCTCAAAATACTGATACCGTACCGAACCGACATGTTTCGGTATTGGTATCATGTATTCATGAAATTTCGGGATGGGGATTATCGGTGTCGGGCCGGGATTGGTATTCGCTCATCCCCACTTTAGTTTTGTGTTCACTTAATGTGTGAGTTTGTGATTGTTTATTTTGAGCTGCTTTTAAGTTTTTGACTTCTTAAAATTTAATATGTCATTTTTGTAGTGTTTGGATAATGTTTTTTCAAAATACGTTTCACTGGTTTTAAAAGAAAAAAAAAGAAAAGTTCGATGGTTGTAGTATTTTCAAATATGAGATGGAAAAGAGGAAAAGGAGAAGGAAACCGAAACACCATCAATATACATTGTCTTTGTCTGTTACCTTAGCGTAACCCGTCCAATGGACGGGTATTAAACTAGTTAATATTGAGGTGAAACAAAAGAAAGAAATTCGTTGGGCTTAAGTTTGAAAGGTGGTAATCAATAAAGTCAAGGTGGGTCATGGACATCAAAATCTTGTGGGCTGGACGTTGGGCCGGTAATTTTCATTTTCACCATATACAAACCACATGGCAGGGAATAGTATCACCCTGCCATTGGTTCAAATGGGTAGCTACCTCTCCCTCATTTAACCAACCAGTTTATTATTTTATACATATTTTTAAATTACGTTTTTGTCCTGAAATAGTGTTTCTCTGCCATTGGTTCAAATAAGCGCCTTGCAATACCCATTGGACCAACTAGTTTTTTATTTATATCCACTTTAAAATTACGTTTTTGTCCCTAGTTAAAAAATACGGTTTTGCCTCAGCTTCAAAATACATTTACCCTTTTGCCTTGAGCAAAAAAATACGATTTCGCACTCGGTAAAAAAATTACGCTTTTACCCTGTCACACCCCGGATTCCCCGCGTCACCGGTGGAACCGGTGGGGAGTATCGTGACGTGGTTGGCAACATAATAGTCAAACAACACAATAATTAATATGCACAGCGGAAGCAAATTGTAAGATATATTTCAACCCAATAAATATTGTAATATCATGTATCACAACTGTCGATTGTTTATCCACAGACGGATCGAAAGTAAAATGGAAATAATAGTTCAACAGACTTCAGGCATCTTAAGCTTGCGAGACTCTTTATTGATGCTAAGGAGACAATCTAGCCAATTACGTTTAGTACCTGCATTTAATCTTTTTGGGAAAATACGTCAGTTTACACTGGTAAATACATTCAACCGACTCATTTTGGAAAATGATTTAAAATTGATTTGAATGCACGTGGCACAAACATTTTATAACTTGGGAGAATTATTTAATTATATAATCTTGTGAACGAATTACATGTTCCTTATGCGTTCAGTAGCCCGGACGTACCAGGTTAAAGATCAATAGACACACCACATTATTCTTTTGTGCACTGACGGGTGTACGCCTACACCCCGCGCTTAAGTCGTGGCCATTTCGTAAAATGATGTCAAGGATATCCGGGACATGGTCATTAACCCCCCAAAGGCTTTGAAGTAAACAAGACTGTTTAAACGGGCCGATCAAATTATTCAATTAACCACCTAACGATGGAAGATTTGCTACCCGACCAAGCGGTATTCTATATACCGTAACCCAAGCCCGTATAGGGAAAATAAGTTAAAAGTATTTACCTGAGCAAAGTATAATTCACAATAAGCAAACGCAAGTAGCTTTTACTGGTACTCCTAATCTGGAACGAAGGTTTATAATAACCTATTAGAATCCTAACGGGTCTTTAATTAAGCTTAAGCTTAGACCGGTTAGTTTCAAAGATACGGTTCGTACGCACGATTAAGCGATGACCGGATAGAATGTGTTTTGGACCCAACAAGTTTGAAGACTTGTTTAATATGGGTATATTATACACATTCTGGATTTTGAGATAAAACCGATGAGGTTTGACCCGTTTCGGCTAATTTATGTAAACTAGTTACATAAACCGAACCGAACGCGTAATAAGCGTGACGGGTAGTAATGAGAGCCATTTACAGGTTTCCTAAGTTAATATGCTCCAAATATATTGTGACATCAGTAAGATATCATTTATTATGCCCGAAATGAATTTAAACACAAACTATGCCCCGAAGGGGTAGTTTGGTCATTTATAAGGTGATAAAAGAGTTTAAGTAATATCCTGAGTTACAGGTCTGATGTAATCAGCAAAGATAATCAATTTGCTAAGTTATATCAGTAGGGTAAAGTATATATGTGAAATTTATCAATTATAACCAAATTATGCACCGTAGGGGCATTTTGGTAATTTCACATAAGCCGAAAAGCTCAAAACTGAAGTCTGAGTTTAACAACTTTTGCTTACTGTTAAAATATTATAATTTACCTCAAATATCAGTAGGTATCACCCTTGTATGTTTAAAATAGTCTTAGTACATACTATGCGCTAAAAACGCTTAATAAGGCGATTAGAAGCCGTTTCCGGGTTCTATATATAAAGCTGATATTTTTATTATTCCAGAAGGCTTAAAATAATTTATTTATCATATGTAATCAGTAGCAAAAGGTTTGGAGTCGTTTAGATATGTAAAACTCATTTTATGGCCCGTAAGGACAAAACCGACAATTACCGGATTAAGCCTACGACTATGAGTTATGCTCAGCCTAAAATTAATTAAAAATCTTCAAAAATCCCAAAATAATATATTACATCAGTGGGTAATAAGTTTGATATTAAAAAGTAGGCTTAACTAGGCTATACGCTAATTACGCCGTTTAATTAACATAAAGCTTCTTAATTACGCTAATGAGCATAACTCTCAATCTACACCTCAAACTGATATCAAATTTCGCATACAAGTTTATATATCAGTAGCTAAGGTTTCTACACTTTTACATTTTCACAAAACACATTTTAAGGTGAAAAGGGCATAATGGTCAACATATGAGCAATTAACGGAATCATGCGTATTAATTGGTTAACTAATGAACCAAGGTGTATAATCACAGAGGGTTATACTAGCATGTAACCTGGTCCAAATGAAGCTCTTAAGTATTTCTAAATCATACCAATACGGGTCAGAACTGAAAGTCAAACCAGAAGTCAAACTATGCGACTTCCGGTTCCGAACCGGGTCCAAACAGTAAATTGTCGGGTTGAACACGTTTAGACATGTTCTTACACTAATTACCAAGTTATATTAATGATCAAACAGGTTGTATGTGTTCTACATTGCTAATCATGCATAAATTAGAAACTAAGTATCCTGTTGACTTTTTAATCACAAGTTTGACCCGACATTTGACCTAGTTAGAGTGGGAATCAGGGGGAACCCTTTTAAGGGTTTATTACCCACATAATTACCAACTTATAACTACTTTCAATTCGACTAATCACTGGACCATTAGTGATTAATCTTAAAGTCAACCGTTAATTACGACAGTTTGACTTTTAAGCTAAAACTAAGCTAAAACTTAATTAAGAAAGAATTAGCAACTTACTGAAGTCCTAAGCTTGATTAGTGATCACTTTGAGAGAAGACTTGAGCTCCAGAAATGATCAGAAAGCTGAAGGAAAGTGTGAAGAACTTGGTTGCAACTCATGGCCCTTTTATAGTGAATTAATCACCACAATATGTTGACATCTAAGTCTATCACTGACCATAACTTACCCACAAGTGTCCCTAGTGCTCTAGGAACTGTTTAGGGGTCGCCCACAATGTGCAAATATCAGTTAAAGGTCGGTTGAGCGCGTTTACAGGCTTCTGTCCGAAGTTTCTGTATCTGATGGTCTGACGCGGCCCGCGTAAGACCTTAAGGTGTCTTACGCGGCCCGCCTGAACCCCGTATACAGATTTTACATTTTCTAGTTTTTGCGTATTTGACCCTTGGCTCTTCGAAAGGGCAACCAAGCTTATAATTTGCACTTTGAGCCCTCCATATTTACCTACAAGGGCCTTAGGACTTATACCCACTTTGCCAAGTCCCTGGACACTTCTGGTTAACCCGAAAAGTCATAACTTTCAACGTTAACGCTTTAACCCCTCGCATACGAATTTGATCATAACTTTCTCATACGATAACGAAACCTTATGATTTTTATATCGTGCATTCTAGTGAGCATAATTAACCGTTACAAAGCTTCGGGTTTGTCAAAAGGTCACTCAGAGGTATTACTTAAACATGTTGACACATTTAACTCCTGTGGTTTGTAATCTCTCACTTTTAGCTTCGTATGATCCATGATTTATTCGTTTGGTGATATAAACATCATGCAAGGTTAATGTACAATATATTTATTCACTGTTGATATTTAGAACTCGTATTTTCATATACTTTTCATGTTTGTCAGCATTAGTCCTTTCATAACATTCTTTCACACGGTCAAACTTATGACACGTGTCAACACATTATAGGACGTGAATTTTCGAGGTGTTACATACCCTCAGCCAAAATTACGTTTTCATCCCAGTTCAAAATAAAATTTTGTTTTCCCCCCGGCTCAAAATTACAATTTTACATCAGTTTATTGTTTTGTACCTACTTTAAAATTACGGTTTTGCCCACAGTTTAAAATTACGTATTTGCGCCCAGTTCAAAATAAATTAATGCTTTTACCCCCAACTAAAATTTATGAATTTCCACTCGGTTCAAAATTACGATATCATCCTCAATTCAAAATTACGTTTTTGCCCCCAGTGCAAAATAAAAATATGGTTCCCCCTAGCTAAAAATTAGGATTTTACCATCGGGAAAAAAAATCGATTTTTCCCCCAAGTAGAAATAAAAATATGACTTTGCCCCCAGCTAAAATTCGTGTCAAAGAGCTGTCTAACAATCTTTTTACTTTTTATTTCTAACAAAACTATGGTACTGTTTTTTTCATTGGTTGAGAATTATTCGGCCATCGCCCTGCAACGCGGACGGGGCATCACCTAGTTGGCAACAAAAGAAAGTCGGTGGTGGGGATTTTAGAGAATAAAAGGAGATCATCACATCACAATAAAAAAGAAGGATTTTTGGACGACGGCTTACGAGATCGAAGAAAGTAACAGGATTGTCAGTTTTAAGAGATTTAATTATGGGTTTTGTAAGTTCAGATTTTTATATATTTTGATTGATTTAGCCGTAATGTCCGGCTAAATCAATTTAATTCTGACACTAGGGTTTGTTTTCTTTGGTTTTGATTTGTAAACTTATGTGAAACTTTTATGAGATCCAATTATTGAATGGTTTGTTTGTGTGTTTCTTGATCTTAAATCTGGATATTTTACCGGATATATATTAGTTTGTTAATGAAACTGGCCACTTTGTTAATTATTCTAATAAAGTTCATCAAGTTTTAAAACCTTAACCAGTTTTGATTTTTAATAAAAGGAACACATAACGGGCTGTGGTTGTCTATGAACTCGGTTTCGTTACAGAATCATACAATCTAGTTAAACATTCTGAACGGCGTGAGTGTTTAATTATAATCGATATTTCTATCACGCAACCTGCACGCTAAGATCTGAACGACGTGAGCTTAGAGTAGCGGCTTGGCTCTAATCAACGAATTGCGCTTGGTTAGACTTTAGATGGAGTGGATGTTCGAACGGCGTGACGTCTAATATTGATACAAACCGTTTAATTAAGGATCATTGCACCATAATTGTTGATGATCGTAAGTCGAATCAAATCAAGAAATTGCCTTAGTGTTGGAATTAGTATTTAACATCTGAATTTCCGGACAATTTAATCGTGTTAATTTGTTTTTATTAAATTTTAGTCTAAATTAAAAACCCCTTTTCAAAACAACTGCATCGGTGTCTAAAACGTTTTGGCATAACTAGTTAATCTGTATCCCTGTGGACACGAACCTGACTTCTATTCATACTATTTTTAGTGTGTCAAGTAGGTTTATTTTATATTTATTTGCTGGATTCGACACCCAACATCTATTTCATTTTATAGGCTACTTATTAGCCGAAAGTCAAGCAAATTGACTTTTGCTTTAAATTTCAGTTCTGACCATTCTGGTCAAGTCAAAGTTCAAACTGAACTTTGCAACGTGATCATAATAATGAGGGTTTTAATCCCTTGTGGTTATACCCTATGATCAACACGTTTAGTAGTCGAAATGAAGAGTCAAACATGTCTTAAATAAAAGTTAAAAAATAAAAAAAATATAAACTTTGCATTTTACGATGAATGATCTTTTAAGTACCTAAACTATAATTTTTGGCATCATAAGAGTTTATATAACATTATATAATTTATTTTGGCATGTCCAACTCGTCATGATCAGTTTAGCCTTCAATTCCATGTCGGATGTCAAGCAGTTGACTTTTACTTTGACTTTCGATTCTGACCCGTTTGATCTACCTTAGAACCCGATCAAGCCCGTCATTATGGACATAATAATATAAAGTATAACCTCTTGTGATTATACATTTTTGGTCATGTCGTTTGATGAGTCAATTGACGAGTCAAAGTTATATATTTTAAAAAGGTCGAAAATGCCCTTTTGGTATAAAAATGATTTTAAATCCATATAGTACATAATCTAACCTCAAGACTGGTTATATTACATTATAAAATGTTCCTTGACACATCGGACTCGTCATAGACCTATTCGACCACCCGATATCGTATTTACGCATACGCAGAGTTTAAATAATATAAAATATATATACTTGTTGAATCGGGTCAAATGATTTCAAAACCATGCTAAATCAGAATGTTTGGTTAAATAACATGTATCCAACGAGGCCGTGCACTCGGACGGGCATAAACCATATTTTATCCGGTAAACGCATTATCTAGCGGAACCGACTATAATTCTAAGTAACCGGTCAAAGTCCAAAGGATATATAAGACCCGTGAACATTCTATAGGGTAATATTTCCATTCATTCTAGACTATAGAGCCCTCCAGTAAATTACACCTGAGTTAATAACTTTGAATTCGGTTGTTCTACGAGAACCAAATATACTGTGAGAATGCAACTAACACATGTAAGTACTCTTAGCCTATTTTATTTAAAATTTTGGATATGCCTCTTAGAGCGGGTATTATATAAATGGGCAAATGATTTCATAAATATAAGAATCTGATTTAATCTTGATTGCTTGATAGCTTAAACACTTGGGGATTAATACTTCCGTGTCCAAGCGTCCCAACTCATCAATGAGGTATGGCCATATAAAATACGCGTCGGGGTAGACATACGCCCGTAAGACGTTGTATTAAAGGTGGTGTATACCATAATCGTTATAGCAATATTGTAGCAAATGACCGGCATATGATTCTGGTTCCCGACTGTATTGATAAGCATGTAAAACTAGTGACAAGAAAAATATCCCAAAGAATATTTGGTGATTTCCTATGGGTCCTCATGATAAATATTTCAAATAATTTTATAAAATATTTTACAAAATTAGTCGGTTAATTGTATTTACCAGGGAAAGCTGACATATTTTTTAAAGATTAATCTACATGTTACGAATAACGAAGTAGGCTGGATAGTGCTTTGTCACAAACCATGGAATTTGCAACTCCTTGGCTAGAGACCTAAAATAGTCTCTACTTCATTGTTATTGGATCCTACCTTTGGGATATCACTATCTTCAGCTGCACATTGTGATAACCGTTCTCTTATCGTCACGTGACCCTAAGTCTGGGCCCACCGGAAATCGGTGTGTGACTATTACACAACCAAGTCAAACATCACCCGGTTGCGCCATTCCATACTTGTGAATTTTCCCCAGTTGTTGACCCATAAGTAGGTCGAAGTTTGTACGTCGCCTAAACTGTTATCAATTGTTGCTCGCAGACGCCCCTAATATGATGGCTTGTATTAGTTGTTGTTTTTTCTTTAGGTATCCACATAGTTGTGTCTAAAAAAATCGGAAACTTTCAGAATAATTAATGGTACAAAACGAACAAAAAGGGGGGCTGGGGACCCCCTGACCCTAAGGAATCTCCACCAATGCTCGGAGGTGGCTTTCTCAAATAAGGCAACACCATATTTATACTATTAAGTGACTAAGATTTTAGTGAGTACGTTTGATTTTTTTTTTTATCTTGAATATTTGAGAACGTTCTAGAAACTTAAGGAATGTCCATATTGCGACTCAATAATTAGGCGGGCAATGACATTCCCCCACATAAGCTCATGGTGTACCTATCGTGTTTCCTATGTAGTCATTGGCCCTTATGTCTCCAGATCACCTAAAGGTACTTGTTTTAGCATTCATGGTCATAATTGATTATCGATTAGTACTTGGTGCCCCTACCATGTATCTCCTTCACCAGCACGACCACCTAAGTAAGTCATCCTATATTATGCCCTTGCATCTAGCAAGGACGATTTTGGTTTTGTGTGACATATTCTTGTGGCACAATTCCTTGCTTCTTCTTGATTCCCTCATATTGGACTCAAGCTGGTGTTGCATTGTTGACATTGTGTCTTACTTTGATGCCTTGTGTTTGACTCCATTCACTAGGAGCTTCATTCCACCTAAGTTCCTTTGTTGCTTAATGTATTACTCTTGTTGCTTTTCGAGACAAAGTTATGGCTTGCTCATGCATCAACTAAAGCTTTTATGGGCATTGTGTTCGTTTCTATGCATACCAATCAAAGTCCAACTAGTGGAATCTTAAGGATTTCAAATGGATAAAGAGTGTCCACAAAATAGATACGGGGAAACTTAAGGATTTCAAATGGATAAAGAGTGTCCACAAAATAGATACAGGGAAACTAGTTGCTCTAAACTAGAACCTAAAGATCACTAGAAAGAGTAATAAACGTGTTAATACTTCCATTAATATTTCGGATCATCAGGGCAAATTACATAAGGATAGCGGGTAGACGAGCAACAAACTGCGCCGCCAAAGGAAGGATCAAAGTGGAATGCTTTTCAGCGATGTAAGGTCATTGCGCACTACTACTAGTTTTATACTTTTATAAGTACCCCTTTAGCAGTTTTATAGGTACCCCTTTAGCCAACTGCTAAAGTGAACACTTTATTCCGAGGTTTTGACATAGTCACACAAATGTGAAACAATGCATGAGGATTTATATGTTTTGGTGGTGGAAAATTGTGACATGCCAAATGTTTGAATATTGCATCTTCTCTGTTGTGCTAACTCATTTGGATTTATTGCTCGCTCCTGCATCTCATAGGGGAGTTCATCGGTGATTAAGAAAATGCGTGCATTTCTCGCGAATCACAAGTCGGGAGTTGGCCACACTCCCTGTTATAAGTCACTAATAGGATGAAACCAGTGAACCCATATCAATAAGCAGGAGTAATGCCTAGCCATCAAGCAACTAAAAACGTCATGCAGGGCCTCGAGGGACAACTTGATGACTTCGAACCTGACTCTTTTAGCTTTATGTCTAAAGTTTGAGTTCGAGTTCAATTAGTTAACTATTCAATTATTTTGTCTATATAATTATATTATATATTATATATTATTTAGATATTTATATGATAATTGTGTATAAAATAATATTTATCATGTAATATGTTTATAGTTCCCAAGCTCGAATCCAATCCTAACCGGGTTTTAACGTAGCCATTGGCGGATCTTAGTGGAGGCGTGGCAGGGCCACGGCCCTGGCAAGTTTTTCGGCCGTAGTGCTAATTTTCCGCATTTTGATCGAAATTTTGTATATATACTATGTTCGGCCCTGGCAAGTTTTTCGGCTGTAGTGCTAATTTTAGTGCCCGTGTCTTTCGGCCCTGGCAGGTTCAACAGGCAAGATCCGCCACTGAACGTAGCGGAGCTTTGGGTGGCTAGTTTTCCCTGGAACCGGAGATGGTGGACTTAGGCTATCCAATGTTGTTTGTGATCACGAGTGTATGGGGCCACCTTTTACCTTACCTCAAGTAGCCGAGCTTTTATTTTGTTGGTCGTTCAAAAAAATACGTTTATCATACTAAATAAAATTTATTACCCTTATACTAATAGTAGACTCATTTTAGTTTGCTTCTAGAGCCGAGCTTTTATTTCGTTGGTCGTTCAAAAAAATACGTTTATCAAACTAAATAAAATTTATTACCCTTATACTAATAGTAGACTCATTTTAGTTTGCTTCTAGACAAGCACAATATATGAATATCAGGCTCGACCTCATTTACTAAATGAGCTCAAATTCAGACAATAAGACTTGAACTCGTTTAAACTCAAACCAATTCAAGCTTTTTAATGTTTTATCTACCCCTGTTAAGTTAGTTGTGTTAGTAAGCTGACTTTTCTAGACATATTAACATTTTTAAATACTTCATAATACAAAAGATATATACTAAAACAATAATATTTTTTTTTACATAAATCTTATCTTAAATTTTCAATTAGACACCCTCTTGTATTAAAAAAAAAAAGAATTATGTCATATGAACAAGACTTGCATAGTTGCATGATTAAAAAATGTTGTCAAACGTAAACTGGCCGGTCGTAGCGTGTATTCAAATTTCACGTGGGTCAAATTTAAATATCCATATGACATCAAGAAAAAAAAAACGTTAAATTGTTAAAAGTAACGACCAAAAAAAAAAACCAGCCGTGAACTCTCCATAATTTTCCGTCCCCACCGTCCACCTAACTCTCCACCACACTCATTCTCCTTGTGTTTCCACCTCCCTATATATACACACACATCAATCCACCATCCACCATTAACACATTCCAAAAGCTACAATCACAATCACACTCACTATCTTCTTATTCATCACAAACTCTATTATTATTTGCTCTAATGGCTGCTTCAGCTTCTTTGCAATCAATCCCTTCATATGTAAAACAATCACACACCACCACCACCACCGGAGCAGCTCCTAGTCTCCTGTCATTCAAAACCTCTATTCACCCGGTTTTCTCAAAGAAACTGACCACCAACGTTAATGTTTCTGGCAGTCGGAAAGCGTTTACCATCAAAAGTCAAAGCAACCCCTCAGATTCTTCTAGACCCAGTAAGTAATTTACTTCACTGGTTTTTGAATCTGATTGATTTAAAAGTTTGCTATTATTTGTCCTTAAGTCTTTATGAGTAAGATATAACTAACTACGGTTTGTTTGTTTGTTTGTTTGTTTGTTTGGTTTTTGTGTAATTTTTGTAGCGAAAGTGCACGAACTATGTGTGTATGAGATCAACGAAAGGGACCGTGGAAGCCCTATGTATCTCAGATTGGGTCAAAAACCTGTGAATTCCCTTGGAGATCTTGTTCCTTTTACCAACAAGGTAATTTTATATTAATCTAACTTTTTATTTATTTTGATTGGTTTTGTTTTCAGCACAAAGATCTAAAGTAACCAAATCCGGTACAGGTGTACAGTGCGGATCTTCAAACAAGATTAGGGATCACGGCCGGAATATGTATTCTGATCAAAAACATGCCGGAAAAGAAAGGTGACAGATACGAAGCTATTTACAGCTTCCACTTGGGAGATTACGGGCAGATATCCGTACAGGGTGCTTACGTCACAACGGAGGATACCTACCTTTCCGTCACCGGCGGTACCGGAGTGTTCGCTGGAGCGTACGGTCAAGTGAAGCTTCAGCAGCTGGTGTTTCCGTTTAAGCTGTTTTATACTTTTTATTTGCAAGGGTTGTCTGCTGATCTGCCGTCGGAGCTGTTGGTGACGCCGGTTCCTCCATCTCCGGCGGTGGAAGCGTCGCCGGCGGCGAAGGCAGCTGAGCCTGGGGCTACGTGCCCTAACTATACTGACTGATTAAAGTAGTGATGGTGATGCGCATTCATGGAACCACCGTTGCTTTGAGGGGTTGGATATAGTGGGGGTGAGTTGTACGTTTAGCTTTGTGGGTTGTACTTTTTGTATGAAAGTGAGGTATTAGGGTTGTTTTTTCAACTTGGTCAATCAATAAGATGGTATGAGGTTTGGCTACAAGTCATAAATAATGGAAGGAATTTATGATTGTTTACTTTTTTGTGTTGGATTTTCTAAATTAATCCTACTTATAAGTGCAAATGATCTCTAGACCAAGATAATCGGGAAAAAATCTAACGAAAATGAACATGTTTTAGTTTAGATTTTTTTTTTGAAACAAAACTTCATTAAAAAACAACTCGAAGAGCCCTCAAAGCAAGGACCTACGAGCACTCAAACGATACAACATCAATCCAAAGGACAAACACACCAATTTTTACAATCAACATCCTTACATCTAGACCTATTGCGATACCAAAAAAATGCCGTCGATTTAACATTTTCCACAATCTCGGCCGGTCTCCTTTTGTTGTTGAAAGTTCGATCATTATGTTCATTCCACAACACCCACATCGTAGTTTAGATGTTTTAGTTTAGATACTATCTTGTTTTAAGCTTAAACTCTCACCACTTTATATTACAAAATAGAAGTATGTGATGTGATTTGAATATTAGTTAGACTATCTTGGATGGGTCCTTAGAGACTAAGCACTTAGAGGCCTTTGGATGTACTTGTCTTTGAAGCCCATCCATTTTTAGAGGTTCTTAGGTGAGATGTCCTTGCATAAGGGCATGTATTTGTCTTGGTTTATGTGATGAGGTGGGTTCAAAGTAAAAAAAAAAAGTTTTATTGAAATGTTGCGTGTAATGGGTAGTTGATGAGGTAGAAATTAAAGAAGGTAAGGATATTTGTAGGGTTGGATATAAAATATGAGTTTTTAAGGATTTGTAAGGATATTATGTGGCAGATGACACGACAGCTAAAGGCGTCTAACAACGCCTTTAACATTGAAGATAGTCTTAGACTACACGGTGTGGGGCTTGAAAAGGTGGCATTATGCGACATATGGAAGCAACGACAGCACGCCTCAGAAAAGTGACATGGTGCAAAAACGCGAGTAGTGAGACGGGGCGTGAAAAAGTATCGTTCTTCTAACACATGACACCCACTTTTTATCATTAAAGTTATTATTCAAAATTAAAACATTTAAACAAATAACATTTTCACATTATAAATTTCCAACATTCTTAGGGTGTCCGGGGCACTCCCCTAAGAGGGGAGTCCCCTCTCTTACGCATTACCAACCAGCTAGTGCCACGTCAACTCCCCTCTTAAACTCCCCTAACACCTCATTTTGATGGCGGCACTCCCCTCTTAACTCCCCTTGTTTTTTTATTCAAAAAGAAAAAAAAGAAAAATTTTCATTGGTTGGAAAAGTGGGTGGCCCACCTTCTCTCTCCTCCTCTCTTCGGTGCATCCTCCCCCAAATTGGTCCCCTAACTCACTCACCTAATGGATGGTGACGGTGTTCCCCTAAGGTGACTTGGGTCACCGATGAGGTCCCCGCTTGGTGCCCCGGACACCCTTATGCATAAAGTAGTTATACTAGAGGCTTAGGGGAGTTTTCAAAATAATTTTGATACTAATATATTGTTATGCATAAAGTAGTTGTTAGGAGAGTTTTCAAAATAAAATAAATTTGATATTATACTTTTTAACTAAAAAGTATTTGTTTTTTTTTTTACTTTTAATCCAACAGTATTCATCTTTTGTTTTTTTGCTTTCAACTTTGGTCTTCTACTTTTCATGTTTTGCAAATTTTCATGTTTATGTTTCGCTCGCAATTTTGCGAGTTCACACGGCGCAATGTGCGTATATGGTTTAACGTTTTTACGTTTTCTTCTAAATTTTGCGACTTAACACGGCGCAACGTGCGTATATGGTTCAACGTTTTTACGTCGTCTATTTTTTCCTGTTTGATAAGTTCGTTGCAATGCGCGGGTTCTAAATTGACTTAGTTATTACTTTCCATACTTTACGTTTCGGTCTAATTTCTTCACATTAACACGCCGCAACTTCAGTGTTGGTGGTCGTTGTCGGTGGTGTAGCATTGGTGCTATTTTTCACGGTTTTACACCTCCACCGCAACACGGGGGGCTTAATACTAGTTAATAATAAAACATTACATAATTAAAAATTAAAAACATTTAAAAAACACATTACATAACTTAAAAAAAACACTACTAACATAACGAATATTAAACATTAACCAAAGAATCTTATTATTTGTCACACCGCGAAGTGTTTGAAGTCGCGACCGTACATGGTATTGTACTCGACGAGGGCAACTTGGATGACGCCGTCTTCATTGAGCTCACCATCGTCGTTGTCCACAGCGTTGACAATCATCTCAAATCTCGAACTATCAGTACGAATCATCTGAAAACGTGAACAAAGTGCGTCCAAGATTCAGATGGTCTCACCCTTATGCATACAAATGAAAGTTGAGAGATTTTAAAGGTAAAAAATGGTGTAGATTATATATTAAGAGGAGTAATTTTTTTTGAAAATTATTTTTTTACTAGCCGTTGGGGGCAATGGGTATAATCACAAGCCAATCAATTAACGCCACGTTGCCACCACATTTCCTTACACGCCAGTGGAAGACCTCGCGTCTCCAACATCACACCGCCCTCCACGCCGTTAACGGGCCGGTATACGCGACGTATAGAGACAACAATACCGATTTTCCACACCCACACCGTATATTCATACATAAATATTTGTTGCAAGTGCCTTTGTGTTTCATGCAAACACGCAATTCAAAGAACTTGACACATTCTAAAGTTCATTTTCCCAAGAATAAATGATAGAATACTATCTTCAACGTTTTTTTAAACACTTCATTTATATTTTTTGGAAGTGTACGGGTGAATTTGGTTAGTAAATTTATTTTGAACGAATATATATCAAACAACATCGCTAGTTTACGCCATCGATGTTTGTGGACTTTAGATTTTGTCATATACTTTGATTTCTTTAGGCATCGAATGTCATTGGAATTACTTTGTTTTATATTTTCTTTTCTCTGACCACTGCAAAAGGGTTGCATTACTGACTCCAGCAACTATCAACTTTTTTATAATATTATATTATAATGACAGAATAAATGAACATGGTGATGATGGAATCAATGTATATTATCTTGGGCAAGTATTGTGGTATTAGAGTGCGGTTAATTAAGTAATAACCATGTTTGTGACGTTTATATGTTAGAATAAAAAAATGAAATAGGATTTAGTCTATTTCAGCACATGTTCTTATCGTTCGCTTTCGATACCTTTGGCGCTCCCGTCTCTTACGTGGTGAGGTTCCTCAAGTGGGTTAAGTAGGTGGTAAGCAGTAACACTGCGCATGTTAAGGGGCAGAATTTTGTGTTTAGCAGGGTAGTGTTTGCTATACAGAAGGGGTTAGCGGCACAGCTTGTTGTCCGTCTACCTGCCACTAGTCTGTAATCGTCTCTGTTTTAATGAATATCCTTACAACATCTATGGTTAATTTTAGCATTTGACTCATTGTCCCCGACTGCTGCCTTCAACACCTATGTTTATCGGTTGCTATCACCGACATCATCATCACCTCTACACATTTGCCACCGTCATCACCCTAGCCTACAAGGTGCAACCAGTACCACCTACCAGTAATTGCCACAGTCGTCGTCACCGCCACCCTCACCCTCACCATTGGTTGTGTCAGTAATGGCTACAACAAGGGTGGTGGAGAGGGTGGGTGTGATGACGGGGGTGACATATGTGACGACAGTGAGCGGTCGAAGTTTTCAGTTCTTCTGGTTAAATTCCTTCAAAATTTGAAAGGGCTGAATTTCTTTACGATAGAGTTTGAGTCAATGAATTCCAACTTCGATCACAGTTTATCTCTCAACTAAACACATATATAATAGATTTTGGATTTCAATCACAACAAATTTTGCGAACCGAACACATTAAATAGTAAAACTCATATCTTAATTTTGTTTAATTTTGCGAAGCAACACACTATAATGACTCGAACAACGAATTTGATTATTGTTGTATTGGTAGGAGGATTTTGTTTATTGGTGGAATGGTGGGTTCATGGTCCATGTGTCTAATTAGTCGTCTCTTTGAACATTATGGTTTGAACTTTGAACATTACATATTTTAATTTTTTATAATATTCGTTGTGGATGGTGAATTGGTGTTAAGTTTGTACTTTCTAGAAGATATTATAGATAATGATGTTAATTTGACTTTATTTTTTACTTAATTTTAAATCATTATGTTGTATAGTGATGTATTTTGAACATTAAGGGATTCAAAATGTTGAACATTTATACAAATTAACTTTTATTTGTTTGTGTTCAAATTACAAAAAAATTTATATTTGTTGAATGTATTAATAAACATACACAAATAAACGTATATAAACAAATATGAATACATGCATTTCCTTAACAATAATCACGAACAAAAATATGTGTTTCTTTATTTGTTCTGTTAGAGTTTAGCGGAAAAAAAATTTCGTGATCGTTTGTTTGCTTACAACCCTACTTGAACTATGCTATTATAACGATGAGCCCAAACCATTATAACAATATGCTTAAAACCATTTTTAATTTAAGAGATGCATATACCATTTCCTTGAAATATAACATTTCCCAAGCCTTAAAATTGTTTTATATAAGAATGCTATTTCTTCCAAGTTTCAATCTATGACTAAACAATGTGATGATGACACGAACAAAATTAATTAAGTAGATGATAAGAGAAATATACTATATAGATACGTGTTAACATCATGTCTAAAGATGATATTATAATTAAGGAAGTTGGTAACTTATAAATAAAAATATATTACTTTATATGAGTGATTATTAGTGAAATAGAACATTGTTTTCATATTTTAATTTATGTTTTCTTTGTCTCACTTAACTTCAACAAATTTAAATTTAAATGTTAACAAAGAGTATTTAGAGGAATAAGCTAAGTAGAGTTAGAGGGAAAAAATGACAGTAGTGAAACATTTAAGAAACCTTGTTACTATTAAATGAAAATTTTCATTTGGTGTGGAGATACAAGTACCCATCAATAGAAGTAAAGATTAGTAGTAAATTAGGGTTGATGATAGTCTAAGGTTCAGCTTTTAGCCAACCCCATTTGATCTTGGATTTAAATATCACGAAATTTTGAGACAAATAAATTGATACATATAGCGTTATAAATGAACTATTTATTAAAAAGTTCATTTAAATTTTTTACATCTATCGAATGAACATTTTTTTTTTTTGAAAATAGACTTTCATTAACAAACACCGAACCCGAAAACCGAGCCGGCAAAAACAACAAACAACAAAAACAAACGGAAAATCACATAATTACAAATTTACACCAATCACTCCATGAAATGGATCGAAACGATGACTTGTGTTTGAGCCAAAAATATCCCAAAGTTCTGACATCGCTAAACACATCTTCCACACAAATTCGAGAGCCTAAGAAAATCGCCTTATTTCTAGATAGCCAAATGCACCAACACGATATAATGATGATTCCTTGCAAGATCTTCGATTCCGCTTGACTCAATCTGCTGAACTTGTGGATCTCCAAAAGGTCCTTTACCGAGAACGCGAAAATCATCGAAATACGACACCATAAACTAACCTTATGCCATATTTAACGAGGCTAAATGACAGGAAATAAACAAGTGCATCACGGACTATCTTCGCAACCGCAAAGAGGACAGGCCCCGACTTGATTAACAATACCCCTGGAAAATAAAGCATCGAGAGTCGGGATCCGATTCAGTTCTAACCTCCAGACAAAGATATTACACTTCAAGGGGATCCATTTACACTAGTCAATAACAAAAAAATTGGATCGCAAGCGCCACGAATCAAGAGATCCTTAACCGATTTAACCGAAAACAAGCCCGCTGGACCCCCCATCCACTTCCATTTATCAGATCCAGTCCTGATTACAACAGTAGAAACCATGGCCGAGAGAGTCGCCAACTCCTGAGTCTCCGACGCCGACTCCGGGTCATGTCTCCACAACCACGAAATACCGCCAGCCAAACGGTCGCTCACCGAACAGTTCTTAACCACTTCCAGCTGATAAAGGCAAGGGAAAATCTCTTTTAGAGGAGTATCGCCAGCCCAGGGATCAAGCCAGAACAGGATATCATTACCCGAAGCGACCAGACCTCTGAAAAAGCTCCGAATAGACTTGTTATCGATACAAGGTTTGTTCAACAGGGTGCAAATGTTAAGCCAAACACCCCTGATCACTTTATTGCAAGGTAAAAAATCCTACCTCGATCGGCCTGAATGAATCGCGTTAATAACTTTGACCCAAAGATTACCAGATTCGTTTTTAAATCTCCATCCCCATTTACTGAGCAGAGCCAGATTGGCATTTTTTTAATCTGCACAGCCCCAAACCTCTAGCTTTCTTCGGTAAAGACACCCTATCCCATGCCACCCAATAGGTTCTTCTAATGTTATTCGACCCGCCCCATAAGAATTTTTTAATGATGCTTTCCAGGTCTTTGACAACTTTCACAAGCGCTTTGTACAACGACATAAAGTAATTAGGTAAGCTTTCAAGAACCGATCGAATCAACGTAACCCTTCCTCCAATAGATAACAACGAAGCCTTCCAAAGAGAGAGCCTTTTTTTCAAAAATATCGTAAACCGGTCTCCAATTGTTGATACGGTTCATATTAGCACCGACAGTAAGGCCTAAATATTTAAAAGGAACCGATTCAGCCATGCAACCGATCCAATTCGCCATCTCCTCGACCTCCTCAAAATTAACGCCAATGCCAAAAATGCTAGACTTACTAAGATTGATTCTAAGACCCGAACATGCATGAAAACACCACAAAATCCTAATAACATTCACAATATTTTCTTTATTCCATATCCCCATAATCATAGCATCGTCTGCATAGAATAAATGAGAAACCCGTAATTCATTACCTGGAAGGCTAATACCATGGAAAACATTAGCCTCACAAGCCCTGTCAAATAAACAAAAAAAGAGCCTCCATAACTACCACAAAAAGAAAAGGGGAAATAGGATCTCCCTGTCTCATTCCTTTACTGCAGCCGAACTCGAAGGTAGGCGAACCATTCACCAAAACAGAAGCTCTAGCCGATGCCAGAATGCCCGAAATCCAGTCACATCACATCTTACCAAAACCTATTTGTTGAAGAATATTTAAGACAAAACCCCAATTCACATTATCATACGCTTTCTCGAAATCGACTTTGAGAAAGAATACATGTTTCTTATTTTTTCTGGACCACGCAAGCAGCTCGTTGATGATTAACGACCCATCTAAAATGAACCTACCCCTGAGAAAGGCCGATTGGGAGTTGGAAATCACCTCATTGATAACTCCGACGAGACTAATCGGACGGTAATCGCCCAATCCCAACGGCTCTCTAGTCTTCGGAATCAAAGCAATAAACGCCGAGCCACACCCCTTACTTAACTTACCGGTCTCGAAAAAGGCATCCATAATATTGTAGAAGTCGTTCTCAAAAAGATCCCAGAAACGAGTAAAAAATGGAAATTAAAGCCATCGGGACCGGGAGCCCGATCTTTTCCGCAATCGAAAACCGCCGCTTTAATCTCTTCCTTAGAAAAACGAATCTCTAAATTGTCCGCCAAAGATGAAGGAACATGTCTCAACTGAGGGCAAACCATACGAGGCCGACTAACACAATCCTCCACAAACTTGTCTCTAAAGAAAGTGACGGTTTGGATAACCAAACACCATTCACTTCAATACCATGAATAGAGTTGCTCGCTTTCCTGCAATTAATCATAGCATGAAAAAACTTCGAATTTTCGTCACCTTCCTTCGCCCATTTGATTCTAGATCTATGCCTCAGATCCATGACTTTGGCCTCTTCCGCTTCACGAATTATCTTTTTATTTTCACAGTAAATCCACTCCTCTTCCTGCCTCCACCTCATCTCCAACCTTTCTAATCATATCTTCCTTCCAAACTCTTAATCGGTCCCTTATGAAGCTCAGTTTTTTTTTTAAAAAGACAAGTCTGGGCTGCAATCAACCGAAAGAAACTCGCTAGCAGCCTTAGAAACAACCTCGTGGAAGCCCTGT